>JAODTK010003566.1:0-231272 GCA_026419785.1 Sclerodactyla briareus | reverse complement strand
GTCCAAGAAAGGTCAATGTCAGTTGTGACAGTATGCGGGTGATCACTGTACTCCTAAAATTCAGCCGCAACAAATTAAACGTCGCTGATATGAAATATCAGTTCTGGAAAGCTCTGAAACTCACGGAGCTTGAACTAGAGCCAAAGCCAAAACGAACGAGAATGAGAAGAGGGCAACGTCCAAATTTCACTGAAGCTGATTCATCACCAGGACACTGCGCCTAGGTTCTGTTCAATAAATCATATCCCATCATACTTTCCAAGGTATCAGAGGTGCGAAATACTCTCTTGACTTGAAAAGGGGAGAAGGCCCGAGCTGGCGCAACAGCAGTGCGGCGAAACAGGGGGGGGGGGGGGGGGCTTGGGGGAGGCTCGCCTATACCATGAAAAAAAGGAGGGGGCAAACGGCTTGTTTAGCCCCCCCAATATTCAGAGTGTACTAGAAAACATTCATGTATGTATTTAATGCTACCGCTGATTGTTTAAATTAATATTTCAACCTTTCTAGGAATACTCCGTGAATAGTTAACATCATCATAATAAGCACTCTGGAGGGCTATAATAGCATATGAGTCATTTGCCAGGGGCTTTTGCAGTGCGACCGTAATGGCCGTATGCGGCTACTCGTGGAGAAGGCCTGTACTGCGCGTCGCATCGGTTTGACGTATTCACTGTTCTGCCATACTCACCCCAATTCCACCATTCATGTGCCTGTGGTATACACTAATAGTCTGATATGCCAAAGGATGTACCATAGCCCGTGGTAATCTTGCTCCAGAGCAACCATCAAATCAAATCAATCGAGGTTTGCGATGCTGTAGGACGTAGAGCTATACTTACTACTGAATATGACCATTAAAATGAATTTAGATGCATTAAAATGAATTACATTGTACACTCTCGGTGTTAATATAGGCTAGCATATAAACACAGTGGATGCAGTATTATGTTCCTTGAATTATTTCGCTGGTAAGATGCCTTGTCACGTGATTAACGAAAGCTGAAACTATTTAGAAATCAATTCAAGACAAAAAAGAGTCCTACTCAGAAGTGCATTCATGCTTCTTCTCAGAGGACGTTAAGGAATAGGGTAAAATAAGTGACTATTATGAAAAGTCCCATTTTGAAAAAGGTATGTACATGTAATTGATGTTACAGTAAGATGGTTTAGGTACTATTTCAGAAAAAGAGCATGCCAAATTTCAAGGAATTAAAAATTTCGTGGGATCACCTCAGCCACGACAGTGTAAGATTACTTTGAGTCAGTCAATCTAAAATTTTGCAATTTCAATGTATGTTTAACAATGCTTAATATAGCACTTGGGCTGCATAATTCACGGAAACGACCAGCGCTATCAACCTGTCAACCGTAAATACTTGAAAGGGTGTTTTAAATGTAAATAGGTGGATTCAAAGGAATACCTTGTACGGAGTTGACATGTCATTCACCGTGTTAAATTAAAACTTAAATTCAAATTGCATTTTTCTTGATTTGTTTCTTGATATCATGCATTTCACACATAGGACCTGTATTTTATGCTAGATATTTCGTCAACACATGCCAATCGGCAAAGCCGTTTCCGGCCATCTAGAGGGCCTGGAACCCCAAAAATTTCCTGTCCACTGCGCGCAACCAATGGCTGGCGCTACGCTTAGATAGTTAGGTAAACAGTCACATTAGACCCCCCCCCCCAATGCAAAATACATTCCGCCGCGCCTGGCGCAAAGATTGGGCCGCCCTACCGACATGATGTACGTACATAAGGTCATGTACATGCCCCGCACCCAACCCAGAATTATCCTAGGTTTTTCTTTGGGCAAGTAGGCCTTCAGGTCATAGGAATTGGATTTCCTTTTGCTTGTCCGTGAACCTTGTTTGTATGTTTGTTACGTTTGGTATAATTTGATGGTCGAAAAATAGGACTGAAATGAAATGAACAAGTACTCGCGAAAATTCCAAAGATTCCGGAGAGTACATAGACAATTGATGGACAGATTTAGGGGGCACCCCTACTAAGATGGGTAGCTGGGCGGTAGTAACAAAAGTCAGTTAGCAGCAACTGACAGGTATTTATTCTTCACAGGAGCGTTTACAAGGAAGGGGAATCGATCAGACGTGAGGAATGTGTAACATTTTTTTTATGCTTGCTTGTGATCATAGTTGCATTATAGAATTATCGAGGTGGCGAGAGTAGAAATCACGTCTCAGAGAAAATGGCATCGGTTAGTGCTGTGGAATTACATGTAATTGGAAGTATATTTCGCCCGGCATACCCGATGTGATATACCACGCCAACGGACGAGAAGGTTGGCAGAGGACCAGTCGGATGGAGATAAAGTCACCCTTTTTTTTAGAGTGTAAAAAATAAAATAATTTGGTGTCGACAGCCCGGGAGACTACACGAGCAAGCGAACGCACACACACACAGCCGAACGGGTGGTTGGTGGAGACTCGCAGACAAATAAGTCAATTGATTCTGCAGAACAATGAATAAGGGCGTCGCGTGGCAGGAAGCCCACTTCCGTTTGAAATAAACCACATGATGAATTCCATGTATTAACAGATAATCATACAAGCGCGAGGGGTGGTTGGCCACCCCGATTCGATTGTTCTAATGGTCCTGGGACAACGGGTTGTGAACACTTTCACGTCTAGCCTCGGCCGAGGGTGTTTCATCATGAGCACACGCGATGTGACAATTTTGAGGCACGTATAAATTCGTTTCTGAACAATCAGTTATCAGTAATTTACGTCAGTGGGGTATTACAGTCGCATGTAAGCCTACACACCGTTGAAGTTGCTGTTATAGTGGTTTCTGGTTGGGGGGGTTATTTCGAGAGGTGGTGATCTTGATGATGAAGAATATGGGAGAGGAGTCTAAGGAGAGGGCCTTAGAAGCACTCCGGTGTTTAGAGTTCATTTATGTTCCTATATTTACATCACCTCCTACAAATGTAGATTACTCAGATGCTTTTTCAAACCAAAATATTTCCATCCAAAATCTGGAACGCCCCCTATGTAAATTCAATGTCGTTTTTGTAGCCAAAAATGGAAGACTCGCCCCATTCATACCTTTTAGGTTTAACACCAATCTACCGCTAATAATCGGTGAATACCGGAAATTGCATGGACGTATTCAGTGCGAGGAACTTCGCCTAAACTACATTGAAGTATTATGGCCGTGACGATTTTCCGTACTGTATCAGTTGGGTGCGTTTAGTCGACGGTAGTGATAAATTATTCTGCACGGCGACTCGAACGCAAAATGGTCCGTATCCGTAATCCGCTGTTTGCAGGAAGAGTTTTTATTTGGTATTACAAAAATCAGTGCTAGCAGGACGTGGCCTTCAACTATGAGTCTCATGGCTGTTAGCTCATTAGAGATGTGTGGTTTGTCACATTGAATGCAGACAATCGAGGCCCTTCAATGAAGGAGGATCACCGTTAATTATTAACCGAACAGGTTAACTAAAACGCACAGTGTCAAATCACACGAGTACGTCATTACCGGTATGAGGATTTTTTGTGTGACAAACGCCACTTGGCCAATTGCCCCTTTAATCAGTAGCGCTTCGGGCTCTTTATAGAGAGAGGTCATAAAGCACCAGACTATACTTACTGTAACACTTCGTAAAACACAGGGGGACACTGAAAAAATTATCCCCGTACGGAAGTAAGGACCAGCGACGAAACGTACAAAAAATCAATCAAAGTTGGAATAAAATCAACCCATCGAAAAAAGAATCAGCCCATCGAAAACAGAATCAACCCATCGTAAAAGAATCAACCCATCGAAAAAAGAATCAAGCCTCGAAGAAAGAATAAACCCATGAAAAGGACGAACAGCCTATCCAAACAAGAATCTGTACGTCATATGATACTCCATGACTCCATCTTAACAGGATATTCATTGTATTGCCGTGCGCCTTTAGGTGGTGATACACTCCGCGCAATCCTGGTGTCTCGGAGTGTGACAAAATCATCAAGAATGGATCAGAGCCATCAGGCATTGGAATCAATGCGTAACAAAACAGAAACAGGGGGTCCAATCATAACCAGGTGTCGAACACAGAAACAGGGTGTCAAAACCAGACAGTGAACTTTCAAGAAAAGGCCCAGAAAGCAACCCTGCTTAATGATTCCTTGTCGCATTATTGTTTCACCTCTTCCAAATATAATGCACTCTAAACATTGGTAGTTGTTGCAGATTAGCAAGATTAGCTGTAGCACATTTCATGGAATGTCCTGAATTGTGCTTTCAAGCAAGAATTACTACCCCCTTATGCCGTACGCGAGCCTCTTAAAATCTATAGTATCATGGGGGGCATTATAGTAAATAGAGTGAGCAGGGCGTATAATACACAATTTCCAGCGGGGTGTGAATCATTTTGAGACCGACCAGATTTTCGTGAGACCGATCTTATTATCGGTATTGTACCAAGGCGCGCTCGCGGAGGGTGCTGGGTCCCGATGGTGGCCAATCGTTTCCGTTCGTGCTCTTGTTGATAGACTGATCTGGGGAGGGTCTAAGGGGAGGGGGTGTCCCCCATATGGGAATTTTTGCCAACCTGAAACCCCTCAGCGCACAATGGTCTATCGCAGTACGAATATTTAGCAATGAATTACCTATTAAAATATAGTTGTCTGCCAACATAGTTTTTTGCCGACTACGTAACTGGGTGTTGAGATAATGTGTGTCAAACGGTCCGTCACCTAGCTACGAGAATAACCTGTGCCTCATATTTGGTTAGCATATTAAGATTACTAGATTGCTTGTACGCTGGATATGAGTTATGACACTGATTTTTCAAATGCTGGAATCTAAATTCACATATGATGACTGGTACATGAATTCTTAGGAGAATTGGATTCACACATGGTCTTGCATAGCCCAGGGCTTGGCGTACCGATTTTAAAATTGTCCGATGGGGCCTGGACTTGGCAACATTCCCTCATATTAAATCAATTTCCTGCATTCCTCGACGTTGCGCCCGCACTTTTTTCTAACTTCTCTCCCCGACGTTTCTCCGCTTTGGCTCACGGTCGGGGTGGGGGGGGGGGGGCACTGCTCCCGCTGGCGCGCACCTTTAATTGTACGCCGAGTTTTTTCTTAATGTAGTTTACAGGTGGTACGAATATATATCTTAATCTATTCATGAGGTGGCAACGAGTTTTTTTATGCAACTCGTGTCTTTACGCTACCAGGAATTCCAAATGCACATCGCAACATACCTACACTCTAGATTTTTTTACCAACTAACATTTAAACATCAGTTGGACATGCATTAAATACCACAAACCCAATGCACTTACCGTAGATATCCAATACAGAATGTGGGAAAAAGCTGCCTATTTACGTCGATCTCCATATCGGTGACCCCTGATCAAACACTGAAAAGGCACCAATGTGAGGCAAGTCTGCTCACTGATCAACAATTGCATCCAGGTCAATGCATCTGGAATCACGCTCACAAGCCAGTGTCAATAGGTCCCGTAGTCGTTCTTGGCCATGGCAGACATGCTCTTAGTTAGAAGATACTCGGTCATGGCATAAATATTAATTTTTTCACCTAACTCGAGGCGGAGACCGACTTTTTGTCCCCAAGAGACCGACTTCTGATTTTTCACATGGGGTGTCCGCACCCCACCCCCTCCCCACCCCCGTATTACGCACCTGAGTGGAGGAGGTGAGGAGTTGAATGAGAGTGGTAAGGGTATAATACAAAGATGTAAAGGATGGGTTTGAGGGGATAGAGGGGACTGAGGCGCATGCGAATAGAAAAAACGGTCAAAAAAGTGGGGGAGATGAATGTGAGGAGAAGGGGAGGTGGTTAATGGTGGTTGAAGGGAGTGTGAGAACGTGTAAATACGCGAGTGTAAAGGAGGTCACGGTGGCGGAATGGTGAGAGGGGGCGTGGAAGTATGTAAATAGGGTGAGTGTACGTAGTGGAGGTAGATGCGAAGAGAGGGTAGTCATAGAATAAGATTAACAGTAACTAACACGAATGACTCAATAAATTTCGTAGAGTGAACACCCTACATGTACTTACCATTTCGTAATGGAGTGACGATTACATAGAACACTACACTTTTGGCCTTTTCCGCACTTTGACTAATTCCACTACACACCCAGCACCTTGGCCATCCATGGTCATACATCCTGTTCATATGGCAGCATGAGGTATTGAAGTTGAGCCTATGGCAAGGGCACAGAGTGGCGCCAGCGGGGTGGCAGCGGGCCATACCCCCCCCCCCCCCGTCGCGGGGCATACTCCTATTCTGTCGGGTAGCTACGATAGGGTATCTCATTTACACACCTCGACGATGGCGATTGTCCGAAGTATTATTTTTCCAACCTGTAGGCCTGGTTGGAAAAATGCGTATATTACCCTGACAATTGGGCGCGCCTCATGTCTAGATCGATTCTTTCGCTTAAGGATCATGTATACATCCACCTAATCCTACAAACTATACAACCCCTGACAACCGGACATAGGCTGTCCACGTCTCATGATTCTTTGGAATGTCCCTGGAAGAGATCTATGTACATTCGTCGGGGAGGAATCCTTATTCCCGAAGAGTCTACCGCTGTTTTTCACTGAGCAACATCAAAACAACAAAACATAAACACAATGCAGGTGTTGACTGTAGGGGGTTAGGGTGAGACTCTAGAATCTTTGATCGGTCTTGGACCACTCCGTCGGGGAACTCGCTCCCCCCCCCCCCTCCCCCACCTCCGCCCCACTGACATGCACGTGAATTCGTGCAATACTGGCCCATTTGGCACTTGTATGAGTTCCGTGGGTTATGGTGTTTGTGTTATGGTCTCATCGAGGTGATGCACAATCCTGATAGCCGGACATTCTTTCAACGATCCAACAGATTACAACAAAATGTGACGTAAACCACCTGACATACGTGTGAATGGACTATTGACCCAGTCAGTCTCATAATGCAGCCTAATGAGACAACATAGAAGGCGTACTAAGAGCATGTCTTCCAGTGCCTCGCCTGTAGAAAGGGACCACAAAATCTACTAATCGCCGAGTTGGTCCGAGCAATGTGAGGGAATTTCGATTCCTCTGGACGTCTACACGCCTAACCGTTCAACCAACACTACCATTTGCCAATTACCATTTTTAAAATAGAATGACAAAGGGTAAGAACAAACAGCTCTTCGCCTTGACAGCACAATACAGAATTCTCCAAAAATATGCTATTAGCCCAATAAGAACATGGCAAAAAACTGCCAATGTAAGCTGCATTCAGATCTTAGAAATTCACCCTAAAGGAATCACTACGCAGGACGATTGCGTTCCAATCCTGATGGTCGGATTCCATTCTTGATGATTTTGTACACTCAGCGCCACCAGGACTGTCGCGGAGTGTATCGGGACTTAAAGGAGCGCGCAATACAATGAAATCCTGTTAAGGGTGAGTCACGTCGTATCATATGACGTACTGATTCTTGTTTGGATAGGCTGATTCCGCTTTTCAATGGGTGATGCTTTCTTTGAAGGCTTGATCTTTTTTCGAGGGTTTATTCTTCTTTCGATGGGTTGATTTGTTTGGATGGGTTGATTCTTTCTTCGATGGGTTGATTCAACTTTGATGATTTTGTTACGTTTCGCACTCGATAGTCACCGAGCGCCAGAGTGCAAATCGGAGTTTTGTTTTTTCAATGTCTGCGTGTATAATCACTCTTAACCCAGTTTCCAACTATTATTCATTCATGAACGGGTGTGATTTTTTGCAGTGGGTGATTGATGAGTCCGATTCGATTGGTCGGCGGAGGCGGAGAACTGGAAGAAACTGGACGTGAATTCCTACGTGTTTTTTTTCGTAGTGCGAAAAGACAAGATTGGCCCTCAACCTGTTTTACGTGATACATGATAGGGACAACTCCTCAGGAGTTGACTCGTAGAAAACTCGAGTTCTCGAGAGCTCTATTGTGGGTTCTCGGTATGGTTGCAAGGGCGGCGATTGTGTTGGCGATTGGAGGGGGGGAGGGGGGGGACGGACCAGATTGAATACTATCTAAGCGGAGGCGCCACTGGGAGTTGGCGAGTTAGCGTACAAGAAATTTTTTACATTTGACTGACCCCCTATAGATTGCAGGAAACGGCACTTCCCGCGTGCCATATGGGGACAGTAAGCACCATTCTAAAATGATTAAAAAATGTATTTCAGATAAGGCTCTCAAAACTTATCGCCTTGGGTTCAATTCAAGGTGTTGCGGTGGGTGCACTGTGACATTCTCAAATACCATTCAAGTGAGGTACGGAGTTCATGAAAGGGGCATTGGAAATGGGCAATGGCAAAAACCAGTACGTTCGCGCGGAGCGCGCGAGATTTTGCAGAATCCAATTTGACCACCGACATTACACTGAACCCTCTTGACCTTCACTTAGATATGCCTGCGGTTTACTAAAGATTACACCCACATTTTATCCTATTTGCGGCCACAGGGGCATGGAAGGGACAATTCCAATCAGGGACCAGACAGGGGGGCAAATATGTTATGAAAAGAACGTAAAGCCACAACACTGTGCGCGAAAGGCGCCTCACGATTTTTTTTCACTTCTGGGATACCATAACGTAAGTCAGGTAAATCTTTGGATATTAAACTATCTTCACATGATTTTGAATAATCTTTGCACATGTTTGTGTGACGGGACCGTTCCCTGGCCGAATATTGTGGGCAATTTTTTTGGCGAGGGTAGTATGTGCACCGCTGCTGAACCAACTTTCAACAGTGGTCGCACCAATAATGATTTGCTTAATACTCTTTCAAAATTTGAAATTAGCAATGGAGTCACCAGGACTTCCATAAGGGGGTGGGGGGGGGCACGACATTTTCGGGGGCGCTGAGACAATATCTAAGCTGGGCGCCACCATAGGTTGGCGCGCGAAGCGCTAAGGAAATTGTGCGCAAGCCCCCCCCCCCAGAAGACGGAAAAATGACCTCTCCCGGGCGTTTTTCCAGGCTGCATGCACCAAGCTTCAAACATGAGAATTTTATGATCACAAGTTCTGTAACCGGTGGAAAATTTTAACATTTGGTCAGACCTTGATCTTATCGCTGCCCCGAATTCAAATTTTGGGCCCAGACAGAATATCCAACCATTTGTGCTCAATATAGGGGAGGAAAACAGGATCTCACCAAAAATTTGGGACATGTAGGCTAGCTTGAGCTATACTGTCCCAACCAGGATATGACGTCACATGCCCCCGAAAGAGCAGGGAACTGCCGAGTAGTAGTTCTCTGCAGAGAAGAAAACCCATGCGTTGAAAATCAAGCAGTCTGATAGCCCATGATACGCAGCTCCAAATCACGCGTGGGTTCGAGGGAGGAGGAGGACAGGAAGGAAAGGTTTAGGTAATCAAAAAGAGGTGATGTAGTTTTCAAGGTGAATGAGAATGTTATGTGATGATGATTCCACCTCACAAAATATGTATAGTTAAGGGGGACAAATGAGGGCGGATTGTCCTTTTTTTGTCACCTGGCGGCATGATTCCATCGAAAATTCAGGCAAATATTTGGACTTTTTTGTCACTTGAATTTGGAATAATTATTTTGACAACGCAATTTTGTGGCGTTCGCTGGCCGCATTTTCGATGCCCCATCGTGTGCCCTCATAGGTTAGTAGTGACTGTTGCACCCAACTTTAACGAGTGTGCACCCATGCATATATTTTAAAAAAAATCACGAGCCGCAATCTAGGCAACGATGGATTGAAGGAGAACCCTTCTTTAGTGAGAATAGAATACAACCTGAGTAATTTTCAGGCATGTTTTTTGGTTGAGGTGAACATCATGCACGAGGCACATCATATGTTGCTGCTGAAAAAAACACCACCCCAAAACTACCGTTACGAGATTATACCGAGCGCGTAGCCAGCAAAAAAAAATCGGATATTGAAGCAGCAGAATTGACTCAACTTGATGATTTAGGTCTTATGCATTGTTTTTAACCAGAGTTGCTAATGGAATGTCGGACTTACAGTGTCAGCGAAATAGTAGTTCAAGCTCAATATTGGGGGGGGGGGGACAAAAGGCATTGCGTCCCCACTCAACCAAATATTGGAGGGGACCGAGTCCCATTACCCCCCCCCCCCCCCCCCCCCCCCCCCCCCCCCCCCCCCCCCCCCATGATCGCGCCCTTGATGGTTATGGAATATCAAGAAGTTTAAAGCTATTTGGTAATTACTGTATGGATTTGACAAAGCAAGTAATTATTTGGAGATAATATCGTGAATCATATTTCGGACCGTATTTAATATGCCCGGATATCATCACTGTAATTATATTATAGATAACTTTTTTATTCCAAACTTTATATTATATCACTATATTATACATCAGCCCCAACAGGCTCAGGTCCGCCTCCATTTCAAGAGTAGGGTATGAAGTTTAACCCTGGTAACGTAACTCCAGACCCCATTTCGCCGCTGTAATTACTGAACAAGTCAGCGACATCCACATAATGAACATTAAGCAATGGGGAAAGGGATATTCTCTTGACACCCCCAACATGCTTTCAAGGGAAGTCTTTCATGCGACAACATAACTTTAGTACACTAAAGATTGTATCAATAAATCAAGCTAAAAGAACACACTATCGACTAGCTGTCCTAGACTAGAAACCAAGTTTTGTGTCATTTCACCATTGCTGTCCTCTGACTGACACTTGATTTTGTTGGGATCCTCAATTTGGATGAACTGACTTCTCACAGATGCAGTATTCGTACTATTGTCAATGGAAAAGTCGTACCGTGGAACTCGGGGCATATTCTTGGCCCTACCTCTTAACCACATTGCCCGAATGTATTGAACCGGGACCCAGAGCTTTGATCCATTTGCTTGATGACTGTTCTATTGTATAGGCCCTTTCTTCCAAGCACGGAGATGAATGTGAACTCCAGAGTGCAATCAACAACCTTTTGTCTAGGTCCGAGGACTGGGGAGTTTATGGATCTAAGTTTAAGACCATGTGGATCTCTAGAAGTGTCAATCTGGAGTGGAGGAGTCCTTGAGGAGGTATGCTTATCCTTAAAAAAAACCATGATGTGGGACCAGTTGGTTTTTTGTACCAGAAAGGAGGGAGGGGGGGGGGGGAAGGGTTGAGATTTGGACCCAAGGGAGGTGACGCCTCATTATAGCTTCACCCTTCCTCCCTATTGGCGGGAATAAAATGAAATTTATAGGCACCTGGACACAGGCTGTTGCAAAATAGATAAAACAACAGGCTGTGGAACCTCGACTGAACAGGCTTGAAAAAAGTGTTCCTGTGTTGAAATTTAAATACATCCCATGGGTCAAAAGAAGAGACGGGGGGGGGTAGTCCCCCAAGTCCCCTCCAGTTATTGCCCACTGGTGGGACAGCCAGAAACTTGGCAGTGTCTGGAGCCCCAAATTTTTTGTCCAGGAAATTCCAGCCACTGTTCAAAAATGTTCAAAATTGCACTATAGTTCCTCGGCCCAGGGAACCCAGTAAAAACAAGACCAAACGTAAGAATCCTGCAGAGAGTACAATGACATGCAGCTAGATTTGTGACAGGCGCTGATGCCCAAGTCGTCAGTGAACAGCCATGTGACAGACTTCAACTGAGAAGTAGTTGACGAGAGACAACTGAAATAAGGACTAATTTTGAAGACAAATGCTTGCAAAACGGCAGACGATAGAAGAACAATAATTGGCAAACAAGTAATTGATTAGGAATGCTACTGCTCGACAATGTTCCAATCACACAATCTCTATCAGTTTTTTCCGACACATTTCATAAAAGGTATCTTAAATCTGTCAGACGGCAAAATGTGTATGCAATACATCTGAATAACTGCAGCTTGGCTGGTTCAGTAATGTTGCAATGGAATTTTACAAGGAAAGATTTTGCTGAATATGCATATTAGTGAGTCACAAATCTCTAAGGCAGTTAAGATACTATAAAAAAACAAAAATCAGAATATTATATAACCTATTCCTTAAAAAGAAGTTGGATGGAATTTAACATGCAAGATTGTTTTTAATACTGACTTGTTTCAAACCATAATACTCCTAATGAAATGAAAACTATATTACATTGGAAAGAAAGTGGAAACTTTGTAGACAAAATTTAACATGGCAAGATTGCTTTTAAAGCTGTTCACGCTTGTCAATACGATCAATTTTATTGGGACTGTCGAGTTAAAAAGTGTTATGTTCATAGAGTGTTCACACTTGAGCGATGCGATAGGCTAAGAGAAATTGATACAATGATTTATCGGATGGATTTGTTCACCTAGTGTGAGGAAAATGTCACACGATATTTTATCGGAAGTTTCTCGGCCGGCCTAACATAAAGAGGACAAAACGGTGGGATTTAGTTGAAGAGAAAAGCAGAAGTTTAAAACCCTTTGTCGGCTTCACGTTTTTAACTCAACGTCCAATAAACTCTTGTATCACATCGCACAAGGGTTTTGAAACAGCCCTTTCCTCTTTGAATTTTTGAAACAATGATATAGAAAATAAAAATTTGTATAGCTATATTACACATCTGGAAGAGAGAACTGAGATGATTGTTGTCAAATCAATTCCGTGCTTTTGATCCATAGTTTTAACACATCACACAAAATAACTGGAATCAGCCAAAAGAGAAAAATGGAGAATCGCAACATCAAGATGAGATAATTGGAGGGAATGAAAAGTGGAAACACTGGTTTGCCAAACCCATAACCACAACACCAAACACTGATATGATATACTTATATAGTGTTCAAGAGAGTAAGCAATATGTGTTAGTAATGCGTTATCATCGTCATTCTAATGCCCGCTACCTCCATTATTGACATGAGAGTTTTTTGACAGATATGGGTGATTCTCCTCCAAACATAAAGTCCGTGGTGGATGATATGGACTACCCTCCTCTTGTAGAGCACCCAAACAACCTATTACTAAGCTATTATGCTTGTTTGTAGTGACGGGCCATAATACAAGGCAGCAATCACAGAAAATCTCCACATCAATGTGAACCTGTTTTTATTTCCATCCACTCTGGCCGTTGAACTATCTCACCGATGACCATGGAATACTTTCTCTTATAAATGTTGAACAGAAAATTGAAGGGGAATTGTATTATGGCAGCGATTGCTAATGCCTTTGTTGACTAAAAATTTTTTGCCCCAGATATGGGGTCTTCCTCAATGTAATTTTGTAACAGAATTCGAATTCAACAGTGAAACAAATGGAATTACCCCAGTAAGCCTTTGTTCCAATATGTTTGCAGCATGACAGTAGGTATGAGTGAAAAGCATTTTGTATTATTATTGTTCTTCATTTAGCAAAACTACAATATTGCAGAGCTTGGCTTTCTTGCAAAACATTTAGAATGGCATAAGGCTTAAAGCAAAACATGTAGCCTTGGAAGTTTCAGGGTAAATTTAGGATCGTTTCCATTATCAAACAGATGAGTTTTACAGCTGATTCCCAAGCCTTCTTTGGCCGAATGATAATAAGTGATAATCCATAAAACACAATAGGAGTGTTCCTTGCACATATTCAGTGGAACAACTGGAAAAAAAAGAAAAAATGTTTGGAAGCTGAACTGCGATTATACCAGGTTTTGTACGAGTCACTAAATTTTATGAATTAAAAATTAATTGCTTTCAGAGATTCATGTGACTCGAGTTGAGTCATTGGATGACTCGAGTCACTGTAATGTTTCAATGGGAGCAAAATCTCCACAAAGTTGCTGGAGTCATTATATATTGAAAAGTAGTAACTCAAGTCATGACTGATACAAAATGGAGTATACCGTTCGGTAAAATTTACAACATACACTGCTATTATTACTGTTGCTGTTCACAGTCTCTGATTTTTTTTTTATATTACAATTAGGTTTGGAAGCAAAACATAAAAGCCCCTCAATCCTCTGAATAAAACCCCCTTAGTATATGAGGGATTTGTTTCTTGTTCAGCAGACATGTACTTACAGATGTTAAACAATGTTTGACTTTTTGTTTTATAATTTTTACCTACTGCATGAGGATCATGCACAGTGACCATGGGGTTCGCCATTATATCGACTGATAGGAATTCACTTCCGGTGAAGGGCCAGTGCACCAGTCACCGTAAGCTCTCTGTGTTGTCACATTTTCAATGGTGGCAGCTGTTGGCTTAAAGAGGCTGCAAATGAACCACTGGGTTGCCTCTATCCCCTGTCGGGATGATTTCACGTCATGCCTCAGGACACACACACCCTCGCTCAAGAAAGCCAGTAATTGGCGGTCAGGGAGTGAGGAGCTCTGTGTGAGGGCAGGAGATTATCTAATGTTATCTTTATTCTTTCATGCTCCCATGATTTGCATACTGACCTATGACCGCATTGCACTGCTATCTTAGCTAATAGTATGCATTCTCTGTGTACCAATCATATTAGAGCATACCGTCATCAAAACTAGTGCACATGGAAGACTTGTTGTGATTTATTTTTCTCACTTGAGGTGGCGGGGTGTCAACGAGGAGACAACACATTATTTTCAGTTCTTAGTTAGTAATATATCGGCCATGGATCCGAACATTTTGTTCGGACTCATAAGGTATCCCCACACCAAGATAACTAACAGTTAAACCAACGTGCCTGGAGGTTGTAAAATCAGCTGCAATCGTGGTTAATGAAGAGCAAGTTATTATTGTGCCAACCTCCAGTTATCGACAGTCATGTTATGCTCCTCAGCAGATTTTCCCAGTGGATGAGAGATATGTTCCCCTACTACATACAGTCCAATGCACTATGCAGAACAACATACCACAACAGCAATAGTCCTTGCTTTAGACTCCATAGGGGTCAAACTCCAGACTGGATGATGCAGTTAGTATGTCACAGGGTGAACTTTGAACTTAAGCTTTTGAATCAAGCCCTTTCAAATGGAACGGCCTATGGAGCTCCATGCTTTCCCATCCAATGTTTCTGCAATGATTTGGTCCTTGCGCAAGTAGTAACAATCCCATTAGGGTGCTTAATCCACTCTACCAATCATATTGGGAAGTGAGAAACTATCTGAAGTCTGAGGTCACTTCTTCGCTCTCATAACCATCTTCGTGATCTCTCACGATGCCACTGGGGTTACCCGATTCATCCATTTCAGATGGTGATGGTTCTGAACCAGTAGCAGAATTTCTCATTTCTTGGATGTCTCAAAATTTCGCCAGGTTTTCTTGTGATGGGACAGCATCATGGATAACCATTCTTGAAGAGGATGACGACTTCAAACCAGCCGAAGCAAAAGACTTCTAATAATGACTCCTTCCTGCGTATAATCCACATCCCTATCAGGTCCTCTCAACTTTTGCTCTGCAGAATGGACTACCCTCTCTCCTGGCCTCCCTCGAGGATGAGAACAATCTGAATTGGGGGGAGGAGTGTGCCCATTTCTGTTGTCTCTGTCATAACTGGTATCAGCGATGTCTCTACACTGACCAGGATTTCTCCAGGAAGATCTGATTGAGCGTGGATTCGCTTGGGGTTGGATAGGTGGTGTGCTGTTCCCGCCAGGACAGACACAGGCCGGTCAGAGTTCAGACAGAGGCCGCTGTAGGAAGACGATGGTGGAGGAGGGATCAGGCTGGGACTCTGGGAGAGGAGCGAGCGAATCGTTGGACCAAGCCACCAATCGGGGCGGGGCTGCTCCGTAAGTCCTCTGAATCAGAGACCCTGGAGAACGAGAGAGGAGAATAGGACTGATGGATTCTGACATTGTGGGGTTTGGGATGAGAGCATTTCGCATCGGGTTTGTACGCCCGAACCAATAGTCTTGCCTTCTCAGATGAGTAATTTTCAGTCGTATCTGTAGCATTTAGAAAGATCTTAGATGGTCGAAAGGAGAGCCATCGACCCGCATAGCAATTAATAACAGAAAAATCTGTATCGTATAGAGGTAATAATTGCCAGCCTTCTAAATGCTTCCATATAAAATGACAGAATCAGTGGTTAATCCCGATTTCAAATTCATTGGAACTATTAAGCCAGGTCGGAGTTACAGTTCAATGAGATGATAACGATATTGTGTCAAAGGTCATGAGGGAACGATGGCAGTTCAACATTGAACATACAGTGTGCAGAATGATCTTTCGAAACTCCCCTGCCAAAAATTATGAATTCTGCCAACACAAAAACTTTACAGATTTCCCCACACTTCTCAACAATTACATCAGAAAATATGTGATGAATTGGTTGCATTGGAGTTGAGATCCATTCAGCCTTTGAAATATTCAAGAAAATAAGCATCAAGACATTGAAAATGACTACCATGTTCGATACCTCATCTACAAGAGAACTACAGCTCAAAATTACAGACAGTGATCAGTTTGCAAATTTAAAAAAAAGCCGGCTGCCGTATCAAAAATATATTCATTTCGCCACCGGTGATCCATTCACGGAATACAAATTTTCACCTGTACTATCGTTTCAACAGATTTTTCTTCATTGATTTTTTTATCAGTCAATACAATTACTACAGTATGGGTAGCTTTGTTGGCTGGAAAGGAGGACATCAGGTCCCTCTATTGAATATAATGATTTTAATTTAATCAATCCTGAAACAGTTGACTGGAAGGCAACCCATTAGAAAAACCTGCACGATTTATCCCGGTTGAGGAGGGGGGGGATATGATGGCATCATCAAGAGTAAACCATCGCAAAGGACCTCACTGATGATGAGGGATCTATGATCACAAACAACAGTGGCTATGTTAAGTTGTGAGGGTGTGTTCTACCTTATGTTCCTGATATTTGCCTAAATGTTATGACGCCCCATATAACAGGGACTCAACGAGCTCAATGGAGCTGAAATTATGCAAGATTCAGAAGCTCACCTCATATCCCGCAATGCTCAGCAACAAGTGTTTCTGCTCTGTTACGTAAGACCCTGCTCGTCCCAT
Source organism: Sclerodactyla briareus (assembly GCA_026419785.1). NCBI lineage: Eukaryota > Metazoa > Echinodermata > Holothuroidea > Dendrochirotida > Sclerodactylidae > Sclerodactyla > Sclerodactyla briareus. Next base: position 214,354 of record JAODTK010003566.1, on the reverse strand, counting down.
TTGAAGGATCTCCTCCAGGTCGGAGATTCAGAGGGGTCCTGACCCGATGCATCAGACTGGTATCTCGGAGATCCTTCAATGCCTCCTTGCAAGCTGATCTCTGCAAGAGCATACTAATAACGTTAACGCATACACGTTGAGATTCCGGCTTTCTCCTCCTCATATGTGCCCTCTTACTACGAGTTGGGAATATCGCGAGCCTATTCTACTGGTCCAATCACACAGGAGTATGTATGCTCTCTGTCAAGAATAGGCAATGGAGCTTCCATCAACATTAAACTCTTAACAATATTCCTGGCTCAAAATGCCTGAATGGCATCTCCAGTGATCTATCTAATTGTGGTAAAACCTACATTTGAAAACCCCCTCCTGGTTGCCCCCCCCCCACTTCAAACCCAGATGCTAAATGGGAGTGGGTACCTTTTTTTTTTTTTTCCTTTCTTCAACTAAGTGACAAGAGCAAGGCAAACCCATAATTGCAACCCCAAGCACAAGAAACTAAAGAACGAAGAGAGAAATCCAGCTTGTTGATTCTACTCTTGAATCAGGTGGAAATACATCTCGAGGAAGCCTATTCCAGGCAACGAAAGTGCACGGAAAAAAAAAGGGAAGCGAGCATAGGTTTCAGCGCGATGACGTGGGAGATGCAAACCGCATGAGTGGCTGAAGAAGAAGAGCGAGTATGGCGAGTAACTAAAGTAAAGGAGGACAGCATCCCCAGCTCAGACGAGAAATTGACAATAAAAGTAGCGGTAAAGGAGCAGAGAGATGATACAGATATGCGATGGGAAGAGGTGCTGAAGGAGGAATAAGATGATCATCGTTGATGAGACTAATGGCCTTCTCTGGATTACGATCAAGGACACTGAGGGAGGATGCGAAGCCCAAACCCATATATGGCAACCATTATAATCCATTAGGGATTGCGAATTTGCGCTTTGTAACCAGAAGTAGCTGTTGTGAGGCGAAGTATTTCCTTGCACGAAAAAAATACCTGTGGGTTGAGCATCATTGATGCTCCCTGAAATCTGCTTGCCTCCTCATCCTCAGAATTCTCCGCTCAGCCTCAAAATGTTCTATAGTCCTGACCACCGACTGATCAATGATGGTTCATCGTAGGGCTGTGATATCATCCTGGAGACGATGGAAAAGAAGATAAAACCTGAACAGAAGAGTACTGAATGAAATGAAACAAAATTACATTGTTGGTCACTTCCAATCCTAGAAGACAACTGCAGGGTGAATTATTAAGGGGCTAATATACTAGCTGGAGAAAAAACTGAAGGCTTCAGTCCAAAACCAAAGTTTATAAAACTTCTTACGGAGTTACAGTCCTTTGAAGTATATGCCATGTGTATTGGTGACCAATATCAAAAAAGCATCCCATCATGCACGTATTAAAAATAAATGGTGTCTTACATGCAAACCCTGACAAACAATCTTGTTTTTAATGAAATCACACATTATTTTCACTTTGAAAACATTTAGTCTATGGAGAAGAAGAGTGCTGTAGCGGGTTGGTAGCGTGTTGATGGTATACCTTGGTGAGGAAATGACACAGAACTTCTGCTAAATGTGGATATTAACAGAATGAAACAAGGAATACATGACAAATACTTGCTGGTTCGCCAAGTGTGACATCATGCATTATTCACAATTGGGATTATCCCAGAATTGCTATGCCTAATGAGACCAACTTTTGAAGGCCAATAACGCCACATATGAACATCATGTTGAAATGGGGGTCGGACCAACAGTTAACAGGTTTCCCATTCTCCACGATTGATAACCTCTGATTGAATTCAAAGCTGCAGTTGTCCTTTAACCTCATACTTGGACTGTTAACCAGAGATTATGGAGTGGATGAGGACGATGGTTGTTACAAATTGAGGGAGGCAAAAGTTAGTGTAATAGGAACCCAGGCAAGGTTTTGGGGAGTCACTGTTAACATGCGAGTAGCTTTGGGATTAGATTCAGTCGGTAAAAGCCCTCCAGACCATAAGCTTGTGAGTCCGAAATCAAGCTTGTGAATCCGAATCAAGAAGTTTTTTTTAATGTGTCTTCGAATGATAAACTTAACTTTTTTATTGCTTCGTCCTACATAGGCAAATGAGTGGGAGGGTGGGATGGGGGGTGGAGATGGAAGAGAAGCCTGAATGCATAACACGCACCAAACTGCTGGAACATATCTTTCATTGATTTTCAGGGTGTTGTCCCTGCAGTACTATTGGGGGGAGAATCTGTGAAGGTAATACTATCATTCTATTATAAATGATATTTCACATTTCCAGTTGTAATGATGCAGTGTTTTTGGGCTGACATAACAAATTGACAATCACACGTGGGGCAAAATAACATCACATGTTTTAAGGAACAGGGCACAACTATATGAGATTATACTGAACACTTGAAAAATTTATCATTGCACATTGAGTTGAATTATTGAGAGCTGAAAGAAAGTTTCAAAACCCTCCCCTCTCCTCCCTCCTAACCCCCATATAATGCCCCTTTCAGTCAGATAATTTTGCGGTGTTCAGATGCCTATCTCAAACAGTTGTCAAATGCTTAGCTTTCTGGTCTGTAAAATGATCGTCCACCCCTCTCCCTAACATTCAAAGGCTTAAAAGCAAAAACATTGCAGGCCTAGTATTTAAACCAGAGCTTGTTCCCATAAGTATGCTCTGATGAATTACTCAGAGGATGCTACCAATGTGTGAATGTGCATGCACATTGAAGCATCAGCCATGAGTCTATAAAGGTAATTACGAGTTGGAATGTTATATGCTTGATGAATACTCAAGGGATGCTACCTGGTGAATGTGCAAGAAACATTGAAGCATCAGCATGAGCTATAAGATAATACAGAGTTTAAATGGTTAATTATGCTCTGATGAAAACTCAGAGGATCTACCACTTGTGTAAATGTGCAGAAAATCCATGCAATCAGCATGAGTCTATAAAGGTCTAATAAGAGTAAATGGTAATTATGCTCTGATGAATACCAGGGATGCTGTCCACTGTGTTATGTGCATGCCCCATTAGAGCATCAGCATGGGCCTATGAAGGTAATTACAGAGTTAAACGTGCGTTAATCATCTCTGATGGAATACTCAAGGGATGCTGTCACTGAGTGAATGTGCATGCACTTAGAGCTCAGCAATGAGTCTATAAAGTAATTACAGAGTTGAATGTTCATTATGCTCGGATGACTACTCAGAGGATGCTGTCACTGTGGAATGTGCAATGCACATTTAAGCATCAGCAATAAGTCTATAAAGGTAATCAGAGTAAAAAAAAAAAAAAAGAAGAAAAAAAAAAAAAAAGAAAGAAAAAAAAAAAAAAAAAAAAAAAAAAAAAAAAAAAAAAAAAGAAAAAAGATATTTTCTGCTCTGAGGATACTCAGAGAATGCTAACACTGTGTTGAATTTGCATGAGTCTATAAGGGTACACCAGGAAGATGTGTTCATTGAAAAAACAACAACCATATTTCTCAGTATAACACACTGACGGACGACTACTCCTATGCATTGGTTCATTCGTTTTTATCAGTTTTATTCTAATCAATAATCCTACTGACAAGAATAATTATCCGCAACACCCACACGAGGTACTTTAGTATTTTTTGCTATGTAACATTTACAGAGTCCCTCCCATTTCGACCTTCTAAATGAGAGGAGGGGCTTGAAACCAGTTGACAATGGGTCTCTGAAAAAATGGCCACAGACAGAATGTCTTACGAGGTGACTGTGTACGCAGAGACCTACCCCCAGCGAGCATGTTGAGATTCCGCATCCTCGGCTTCGTGTCTCTGATCTGAGAACATTTCTTCTCGCCTCTGCGTATGCTGTAAGCCTTGCAGATGGGTCCATAAGGAAGGTTAACTCATCGATCTGGTTTTCGAGCTCGAGTCAGGGTTGAATCTACAAGAGAAAGAGAATTGAAAAAGGTTATGCAGGGACACCGCCGGGCCAGGGGAGGAGGAAAGAAAAACTCAAGAAGAGCACAAACCCATGTAGGGGGGTTGGGGAGAGAGGAGGTTCCCAACGGTCAATCGTGACGTGATCGCTAGCAGTTCTTGGGGGTGGTAGGAAGCCATTGTATTACCTTCACTCTGAAAGCCTTGGATGAACAAACATGGCCCAAGCATGCAGTCACCAATTCATCAGACAAATACACAGGCCCGCCCCCCCAAACAGACACTCCCACATTCCAGAAGAAGTTATGGCAACTCAGTGGACGAAACAGAGCCATCAAGGAAGGTGTCTTCTCTCCTGAAGGGTGAAGTGGATATATATGAAGGTGGGGGGTTGCCCATTGCTCATTGGTTTCTGAGTGGAATTTCTCCTGGTGCAGGTATTGTGCATTGACAGGTGATGCTGTTTCTTGCTTCCACCCCCCCCCCCCCCCACCCCCTCCCCGACACCACCACGATAGTTGCACTTTTACAGGAGAAAACAAACCACGTGATTACTGTACACTATCAGACAGAAAGGACAAGATTCACATTACACAACTAGCTGCCACATGTCAATGTACTTGTTTCCTCCTGCTTAGTCTCTCTCACTGATATGGGCTCAGCAAGGAGGGGCAACAAAGTACCCAGATATTTAGGGAATTTTTTGATTTGGATGATATCACTAGGGGTTGATCTCGATATTTCAGGCACTCTACCAAGAGGTAATCAGTCGGGCATAGCGTATGACTTCGATGTAATGATGTAATAATAATCAAAGCATTCAACCGTTCAATATAAATCCATAATAAATCAGGCATTGATCCAGAAATCGTTAAACGATTAAGAGGTAGAAAAGTTGAGCATGATAGAAAAAGACTTGTTCGTTATGGGCGGAACAAGATGGTGTCCCGACGATGTGTCAATACGCATGGGAGTGGGGGGGGCAGGGTTTTAATAGGATTCAATAGGGGCAACTACTAATTAGAGGAGCTTAAACGGTAAGATGAGCACCAGTGAATAAACCAAGTCAGATTCGCAATATAACTGATAAACCCTGTGTGCTGCATTTTTGAAGACGACATGTGCAGGAGGGTGGGTAAAACCGATGACGTTGGCATTCCAGCAGAAAAAGGCTTTGTGGACCCGTTGGGGGAAGCACATTAAAATTTGAGTTCAATTGACCTTTGGTGACTTTGAACTGCCCTAAATGTTGTTCAGGACCAACTGTAGATCACATTCTCCAAGTTCTTTTTGTCGATCCGACAAATTTTGGAAAATCTAGAATAAAATGCAAATTTGACCGCTGGTGACATTGAAATTACAGTTCATGTTTTCGACCAACTTGTGTCCCCAATCACCCAAGTTTCAAATTAGTAAATCGGACTATCTCTGTATTTCCACAAAAAAACCAAAAATATGACCTCTGGTGACCTTGAAAACACTGTAATGTTTTTAGGGACATTTTGGTCAAAAACCAAAAGGTTTCTGTAAATCGGACCGATCGATTCTTCCGTTTTAAACTTGCAAAATAGAGTACAGCAGACATGCAGTGACGACCACTTTCACAATTATCTGAGATTTGCTAGGACGAAAATGTGTACCAAGTTTCAGATCAATGGATTTATATTAATTAACGTATTGTGCTTACGCCGGCAGAGACGGCGACCAGACACGCGAAACCCCCAAAACAATAAATATCCCGAAACTAAAAGTGTTGCGGGATATAATGAGAGCTGTGACTCAGCAAGCCAAGGCTTTCTCTTCACCAATGGTGCCTCTGGCATTCAGCTTAAGATATTACCATCCACGTGGTAGGAGGAGGCAATAGCGAGCCAATATTTCGGTGAATGCAATGTGTGCCCCTAGTTGACAGTACAGAGACCAACCTATTGCAGTACACACCTAGCGCTTGGCGTAAGGGACCTAATTGAGAGATAATATCTAACACCTTCAGACTGATGCCAAATAAATTGAATGCCAATATCATTATGCTAAAAAAATCGCATCTTTAATCTACAAAATCTAACTGCAAAAACAAACAATGAACCTACCAGAGGAAACTTTGCCTTCCTGTTTGTCTCCGAATGATGCCTAGTTTTCTTGCAGGTAAGCCACAAAATGAGACGAAATAGTACATGCTGACAAGCACTCGTTGGAGACGCTCTCACCCTCCGGATAACTGTGACAAAGAACTGCCCTTAATCTGTAATGAAGGATGACATCAAAGCATGATCGGTTCCTCTCTCAAGTGCCTGCTTGCGGCATTGACATTCAAAATATGAATGTTCTTTCAACCTTGGCATACTAAATTTGGCACATATATTGCTGTATGACGGAGAAAAAGACATGGTGTTGAGAGGAAATGAGGGGATTACAATATGTCGCACACGATGGCCAAGAGTGTGATGCGTACGGGCATGTACCTGGGAGCAATAGGATCATGTGCGAGGGAAAAACTGTAGGTTTAGTGCATGGACGAAGGAAGATGAAAGGACCGAAAACAAGATGCTATGGAAGAGGCAGGTTGAGGCAGAGAGATCGAAGGTTGCGTTCAAGGAGGGGAGATGCCCCAAAATTCTAGCAAGTGGGTAGATGGGTGAGGCGATTTGCTAGAAGAGTGCCTGTCTTGTGGGACAAACCCTGGATTAAACCTCGAAGAAGCAGACACCTTTGCTAACTTCAATCGATGAAACGGTCGATTGGTGAAGTTGATGTGTCGTGGACTGAAGCCGAGATAAAGAAGGGCGATGGACTGCCATATGAAGTTTTGAACCTCCCCGCTTGGTGACAAGCCTACGTAGCAGGGGCTTGATGGTAAGAGGCATGTCAGCGTAGTGATGCCTGTATAAGAGGAGAGCGGATATGCAAAGTGGCTGCTGGTCAAGCCTCCTCGAGGGAGACCAAGAAGATCCTGGCTGAACACTGTCCGGCGAGGCCTGAAGGATTGCGGACTGAACAACACTTTCCACTGGACTGCCACTGCTTGGAGAACTTCTGTGAGAGTGCCACGAACGTTGCCACACACCAGGCGGGGGAGAATTCAGACGTAAAACAGGGATGTGATGAGATGAATCATTTTAAAACTCTAATCAGTATGTCACCAAACTACCTGGACTTCATACGGTCATGAGACCACCTATTTGCAGTACACACACTAGGGAGTACTGACCAATTGTGATAGCTAATATCTACACCTTCAGACTGATTGCCAAATAAATTGACTGGCCAATCTCCATTATGCTAAAAATGCCCTCTTTCTAATCTACAAAATCTACTGCAAAATAACATGAACATACCAGAGGAAACTTTGGCCTTTCCCCTCTTTGTCTCCCCGAATGATGCCTAGTTTTCTTTGCCCGAGTTAAACGCCAACACATTAAGACGACATCCGTAAACATGCTGACAAGCACAATCTTGAGACTCTCTCGCCCTGCGATAACTGTGACAAAACTGCACTTAATCTGTATGAAGGATTACATCAAAGAACAATGCATCGGTTCTCTCCTCAAGTGGCCTGCTTGAGGCATTGGACATTTCCAAATATGAATGTCTTTCAAAACTTGGCATAACTAAATTTTGCATATATTGCGGTATGGGGAGCAATACATGGTGTTTGAGAGAAATGAAGGGATAAATCTGTAGCAAAATGGAGTGTGATGGTACGGGCATGTACTGAGGAGCAATAGTGCTCACTGTGCTGAGGAAAACTGTATTTTTAAGTGGATTGACGAAGTAAGTGAGAAGGACCTAAAAAAGAATGATATGAAGAGGCAGGTTGAGCATGAGATCAAATGTTTGGTCAAGGATGGAAGATGCCCGCAAATCTAGCAAGATGGTAGATGGTGTGATATCGATTGCTAGAAATGCTGTGCTTGGGGATCAAACCCTCCTGATTAAACTGGAAGAAGAACAACCTTTGCTAACTTCAATCGATGACCGCTCGATGTTGAAGTTGATGTGTACTGAAGCCTAAGATAAGAAGGCGATTGGACTGCCCATATGAAGTTTGAACCTCCCAGCTTGGAGACCATCCACTTAGCAGGAGGCTTGACTGGTACGGGTGCAAGGTTGTTCAGCGTAGTTATAGCTGTATAAGAGGAGAGCGGATATGCAAGTGGCTGGTCAGCTCCTCGAGGGAGACAAAGAGACCTGGCTGAACACTGTCCGGCGAGGCCGAATGATTGGAGAACCGACCCAACACTTTTTCCACTGGACTGCACTGCTTGGAGAACTTCTGTGAGAGCTGTCAAGAACCGTCGCACCCACCAGGCGGTGGGATAAATTCATACGTAAAACAGATGATGAGATGAGGCATCAATATTTAAAAACTCCCCTAATCAGTATTCCACCAACTACATGGCTCATACGGTTCAACATGAGATCGTTCTGCTTGAAACTGCCTGTTCACACTGAATCTCTCACCAAATTAAGACATCAGATGGCTTCCTTCCGTCATTATGTCTCTTATAACTTGTGGCCACAGTCCTCACCTGTCCTGTGTGAACTGTCCCAAAACCGGCTGCCTACAAATCGTTATTCTTATCTGTTTAGCCTTACCAAAACGATAGCATTAAGGTTCAGGGAGGTGTTCCTTTCTCCCGGTGCTTTCGTTGGGTGGTCCTGCAATTTCTCTTCTCGGAATAATCCCTCCCTGACTGTAAATCATGAATTATCCAAATCTGCTCCAGAGACACCGAGTGGTAGTGTGTGACTTCACTATGGATGATACTTACCTGTACACACAATGCTTAAGTAAAACATTCCAATCTTAAATCTGGCAGGATGAAGGGAAAGTGCCACTGGCAACCCACTTGACCAACACTCCACATGAGCTGTCACAAATAAGGTCTCAAAGAAAGGGAGGGGGGGTGGAAGGAAAGCAAGGTGCAATGGATGAGGATGGAGCATGTAAAATTATTGCTTGTCCCATGAGAACTACAATTAAAATGCGCATATGATGAACAATGGTATCGTCACACTATGGGAAAGGTAATTTAAAAAAAAAAAAAAAAAACGGCAGCCGGGGGAAAACCGCACAGGGCTTGCCACTCAGGATGGTCAGCGGTAAGTAATAGTGATTAGTAGTGCAGTGATCCGATGCGACAGAGATTATGGTCACATGCTCAGCATAAACCTGTACACACCAATGGACATTTATGAAATACAGCTTTGGATTGCCAGGTGGGGTTTGCAGTAGGTGCTTCTCCCCCGTCCATCCACCAGGTTCTAGCGAGGAAAGACTGATTCAATGGTATAAATTGAGAGTGCAGTGAATCGCCTACCTAATGCATACACCCCCCACTCAATGATTTCTTGATTTTTTTTATTTTGAGGCAAGTCTCGAGTCATAGCAGTATAGTCAAGTCATAAAAACCTCAAACTCCAAGTGATGAAGGTATACGCCGAGACCAGAGAAAGATCACGCCAGTAGGAAACATAGGATACATGGAACGCTGCCCAGAGGGCCTGGGAGGGGCCGGTGTCTGGTGTCGTCCCACCCATGCGCAATGTACGTGACTGTCCCGTAGCCAGGTATAGGTGACTCATGGAGTAGTGGTGGGTGTTAAAAAAACACGCAGGTACCCTAGACAGCAAAAGCCCAACCTCTAACGACAGTAACTACGCCATCGCAATAAAATAAAAAAAAGAGAATGAGACGGCTTCTATACATAGAATGAGGGCTTGGTGAAATTACTTCTCTCTAGGCTCTGTTTTTCTCTCTAGGCTCGATTTGTCTCGTCAAATACTTGCATCATGAGTCAATTAATTGTTATTTTTTATTTGACCCACAGGCTAGGTTTTTCACACACACAAACACATATCACACACACTACTGATCATACCTAGAGTTATTTATAGTGCACTAAACATGTTCGAGAACACAGCATAAACTCAGATCAATTTGGGTTTTGGAATGGACTATGGTCACAGGGTCCAAGCAGAAGAAAATCATATTTATCAGCCACATTGAAATAAGCCTATTGAAGATGGCCCTGAAACAGTGAATTATAATTCAGGACTGACAACATTCTTACTTGTTCCCAAGCCCAGACACGACACATCTTCGAAAGCCTTGTTTAAACGGTGCCCTCAATTTGCTGCGAATGACCAGACTTTGTTCTGGCAGTGAGAAAACTACAAAGTCCCCCAAGGGCTAGAAAACCACCAGACATCTGAAAAGAAGAATGAAGCAGGGAGAGTCAGTGGCCTAGATTGACACTTCTACTGCTTGCTATGTATTACTCAGTAATGTTGTGTTTTCTCTGAGTAATGATGATTTGTTTGCATCTCTGAGTATGATGTTGTTTGCATCTCTAAGTAATGATAGTTTTGGTTTCGCATCTCCTGAATTATGGATAGTGTGTTTGCATCTCTGATAGATAGTTTGTTTGTTTTTGCATCTCTGAGTATGATAGTTTTGTTTGCATCCTGAGTTAATGGATAGTTTTTGTTTGCATCTCTGCTTAATATGTTTGCTTGCATCCTGATTAATGATAGTTTGTTTCCATCCTGAAGTAATGCTAGTTGGTTTGCTCCCTGAGTATTATAGTTTTGTTTGCATCTCTGAGTCATGATAGTTTTTTTGCATCCCTGATTACTGATGTTTGTTTTCCCCTCTGAGTATATATGGGCTTGCTTGCATCTCTGAGTAATGATAGTTTTGTTCACATCTCTAGGTAATGATGATTTGTTTTTTGGCATCTCTGATTAATGATAGTTTGTTGCATCTCTGATATGATCGTTGGCTTCAAATCCCTGAGTAATGATGTTTGTTTGCTCTCTGAGTATGATGGTTTGTTTGCATCTCTGAGTAATGATAGTTTGTTTGCATCTCGGAGTATGATGTTTGTTTTCAACACCGCTGAAAGTAATGATGGGTTTGTTTGCATCCCTGAAGTAAATGATGATTCTTTGCATATCTCTGGGTAATGATAGTTTCTTCTTCTTCCTCTTCGCATCTCTGGGTATGATAGTTTTTGTTTGTCATCTCTGATTAATGATCGTTTTTGTTTTGCCATCCCTGATAATGATGGTACTTGCTGCAAAAGTGCCAGGAGTATGAATGTGGTTAATGTGTTACTCTTACTTCTGGCAAAAGGTGTTGTAGTGGCCACAATGGGGTCATTAGTCAGAGGTGGGTGGGGGTGGGGGGGATTTTTTTTTTTTCTCCGGATACAACAAGACTCTCAAGGTTTGTGAAGGTGATGATTTTTCTTTATGAGACTGCACTGTCCCCAGCTCAGTGCAATGACCTCATCTTGGTTTTTCTGTGCAATTTTCACCAAGTCTTTTGATTAATCCCATACCTGTTTAATAGAAGACAGCACTGTCCCCAACCCTGTGAAGTAGCCTCATTTTGGCTTTTCTTTGCAATTCTGACTAGCAGTGTTTCAAACTTCTCCGTTTCAAGGGGGGCCACACGGCAGCTGTGTTCTGCACCACACTGTCAAAAAAGTTGAAACATAGGAAATTCCTACCGACCTGTCAACACACAGGATGCCGAGGTGCGGGGAAAAAACTTTCGCGGCACAGCAAAATTTTGTGGCGCCGCGGAATTAATTAGCCAACCACAGAGGCTCATTCAGTGGAAAAGCAGCTGAAAAGCTACATGGCAAAACTTAACAGATACATCTTATTAGCAACATAAAGAGACAGTATGCACAGCCTACTTAGGTTTTCCAACAGCTGAGAACAGAGGTCAGCTGAAACCAGACCCTTGTTTTATACAGCATACACATACACAACTTACCTCAGGCACATTGCCAGTTGTTCAGAAACACTGACAGCTCCTTGGTAGTTAGTGTTGTGTGTTTGAATCAAAGGGCACAACACGTAACCAAATACTCAAGCTGCAGTGGGCTCATCCCGGAATACTCTGCAAATCTCACTCCATCGAGCTTCAGTTCCAGCACCAACCAGTGAAACTCACCAAATTGTAGATTTCTAGATTGAAGTATTGGATATGTACCCAGAACTGTCTATGGTTCTTGTCGCTTTTAGCATGCTTTTATGCACAAAACAACACCTTGTCCTCACTCAGGAATCTGAGATCTATTTCCGCTGTGTTCGATTTGTCACTGACACCTGAAGTTACCGCATGGTGCAGCGTGGACACCCCTTGCCAAACTTTGCAAGCTGGCGGTCGGCACGGTTTCGCTTCGGCCGCCCCTTTACAACCCCAGTCTCTAATCTGTAGGCATGGAGGACTCTGATTTGAGTCCAGCAGTCCGAGTCTCGATTCAGACGTAGATGCGGAAGACCTTATCCAACTACCTCAGAACTCGGGGTGAGACACTGCTAGATGAAGGTGGGCAAACTGAGCGAGCAACCTCAAGCTGTACCACAATGAGGTATCCCTGGCAGTAAGATATACAGTCTACCCATAGGATCAGTGGCTCCTGTGACCCTGGAGATCCATAGCCCATTTCATACAATTCCCGGAAAAAATGTTATAGGGTTACTGGGAGTGATAGACTCATCTGCCTTTAGGCTGTACCATTGTGCAAGATACTCCGTCTCAAGTAGGAATTCACTCCTACCCAGTGTTAATTGGGGGACCTAGCAGGAAGGTGAGCGCAAAGGTTGCTGTATATCCACTGCCGATCAGTGTTACTGGGAAGATGATGAAAGTTGCATTTGTAGAGTGCTTCAGGCACTTTGCTAGAAGGGAGTTCATTGAAGGCGAATGAGTCATGTAAATCTGACTGCCATGCACTTACGTTTTGGTGCTCTCTAATCTGTACATTATGACAGCCGAAACTCCGGACTGAATTTCAGCCGATACGAATGTACCGTCAATGTAAAACAGGTACTTTTGAAAATATTGGAATGAACAAACTGTGGATGGGATCCAGATAAGAATCTACAAAATCATTCACAGAGTATCACAGAATAACTAATAATAAATAATTTTTAAGTGAATGCCCTTGATCATCTTCCTGTTATCATGGCGCAAAAATGCTGCGCATTTACGGTGTAGAGTCTGTGGCAACCTATGCATCGTTCCTCTGTGATGTCATGGATTCCTTAATTTCTCAAAATTGAAATATTTCAACAAAGCAACATGCTAAAACCTCCAAATTTGGAGTGTGTACTGTTGTGAAGGGAAAAAGTGTCTCTTTCACCTGATGCTAGTTTAAAGCAAATCTGTTACAAAGCTATTGGCCTTTAATATCACATATTATACACTAACCTGTATCAATGACCAGACAGCGGTGAAACAAAATACTTTTTCTCGGACCTCATTCCAGTGCTCTCTGGGCCTCTCTCTTAGCAGACACGCTGTCAGTAGCAGCAACATCAGCTAAATAGAAGAGAATAGGGACAATCTGTCAGAGACCATTTGAAACTTACCATTCTGTCCCAAGGTCAGTAGGGGAGAGAAGCAATATCATGGGCATGTGAGAGTCTTCAAGACACCTCAATTGTATTCACAGCCACCAGAGGCGAAAGCGAGACAACATTAGCTAATCGGACGGAAATCATGACGTTCATAACAAGCTGGAGTATCCATACATGATAGCTACTTGAGACGTTATAGTACAAGTTAGGTGACACAAACAGGTCAACAAACCAACCGTAACTAACGATTGAATAACTGAATGTATGACTCTAGTTGACAATGTTTTCTACTTGCGTCAGCTGATCTGACGATGCCACAGATATAAGATAGCATTGGTATAATGTATACCCTATAATATATACTGATTAATAGATTGTCCTAAGACAAAACACAGAGCGCATCAGCTCAATATGCACTGCTTGGACAAAGACACCTCAAGAGAAGAAAAGAATAAAAAAACGAAAAAAATAAATAAATTAATATTGTACAATGGAAATATATATATTCTTTTGAGGTGTTCAACAATCAGTGAGATCAGAGTTTAACTGGTGAATTGTTCAAGTTGGAACCACGCGGAAATGGGTACGGTCCTTGTAGGTCAAAGTGCAGGAACATGGAACTTCCAGGAGTTGCCTTATTGGGACTGAGATCAATGAGATTGTGAACCTTTGATGCAAAATGTGTGGGAGATGGACAGGTGGGCAGGTATTCACAGCAAAACTATAGGGCAGGTGAACTTGGATTCGTTACTGAACATCATCAGCCAATGTATGGATCCAATTGGCGTAACTGTGATAGGATCTGCATGATTTTGACGATTCTTTCATATGTATATTAACCTAAGATGCACTGGACTCCTGTCCACTGGGGTTTACATCATATCCTACAAACACCCTCCAATCCATGTTCTGCTCCTACCTCACACAAGAGGACAACGTAATTGGAGGCAGACGGGAGAAGCACAGACCCCACATTTGGCAGTGACATCCCCAGTACCAGGCATCTCAACATGAAGTGATACAGCACTACAAAAACAAGAGATACAAACAGATGATTGATTAGATTAATTGCTAGAGCAGTAGGACTGGTAAAAAAAAAAAATGGCCACACTCTGAGAACTCATTCATTTTCCTTTCTACCAAAATACGATTTGATGACACAATGAACAGTAACCATCATATAATGAGACACCTCTGAAGGTTTGCCAATATTAGATGGGGGAACCTTGATAGAAATTGAATAGTAATGCAATTTTTCGTGGATGATGGTGAGATGGCAACATTGATGATTTTCATGACAATTATGTATAAAGTATCTACCCACCTGAATATGTGCACAAAGGGAGAGAGGTGCTGTAGATTTGAATCACCTGAACTCTTCCTTATTGGAATGGTTTGGCAACCAAAATATTCTAATCTGAACAACTTTGGCGAACTAAGGAAACTGACTTAAATGTTCTGATCTGAACTAACTCTTGGTGAACTTACCTTACAGTATCCAAGTCTGAACTAATTCTTGGTGAACTTACCTTATGGCATCCTAGTCTGAACTAATTCTTGGTGAACTTACCTTGTAGCACCGCGTATACCTGATTCTTGGTGAACTTACCGTACAGCATCCTAGTCTGAACTAATTCTTGGTGAACTTACCGTACAGCATCCTAGTCTGAACTAATTCTTGGTGAACTCACCTTATATTATTCTAATCTGAACTAACTTGTGGTGAATTCACTTCACAGTGTTCTGATCTGAACTAACTTTTGGTGAACTAACCTTAGAGTATTTGTGGGTGCAGTGGAAAGAACAATTCATATCGACAGCCCTCGTGAGATGATTAATCCAGCCTCTCTCTGGAGTAAGATGACCTGTTGCAGGCCAATCTCTCTGAAGAAAAATGAGAAAAATGTGAGGAGATTTTGAGAAACATACTCTCAAAGAACAACGATCATGTAAACATAACTTTTGCTAATTCTATATCTTATTCAGTATTTTAGGAAACCCAAACCTCAGAACGAATTCCAGTTGATTCGAGTGTAAAAAGGAGATACTTCTGCTATTGCGCAATGATCCTTGTGACGTCATGAGAGTAACCAGTGACCATGGTAATACAGAGTCAACATATTGACAAAGTCAACATACTTTCCCCAACCTAGTGACAGAAGAACTGACAATGGGACCTGATTGAAAACTCACAAAATTGTTCACAAGATATGGAAGAATTTCTTCGTCAATTTTATCTATGCATATTAACGAATATTTTTTCTGCTATATGGTGCAAAATTAACACATTTATGTTGTTAAAGTCAATGGACACCTCTGCATTTTTTACTACTCTGCTGGTGACGACCTCAGTTATGGTGGATTCGTTCAAGTAATAATAACTGAAACAAGGAACATGCCGAATCGCCAGATTTGGGTTGTGGGGTTTTAACATGTCCTCTTTTCATCTGTAACAGTTTAAAGAAGATCTTTTACATACATTGTACTTTAAATGCAAGATCCATCACTGCGGCTTGGGACAGTAGGATAGGCCCATACTGCTTTATTTCCTTGTACCTAACAGGGAGAAATGCATTGGAGGGTACAATCACGATGAGGAATGATTTCTGTGAGGGCAAAAGCAGGAGGAGTGGTGTTTGACCAGTTTTCAAACTTTCATGATTGCTAGTAGAATGCTCCGACCCATGCATGGGCATTCAGGGGCATCCAAGCGGGAATAACTGATGAAACACACAGCCTCTGCTCCACAGTAACTATGAAGTGTTTGTAGGACACCCTGTCCTTATCAATGATCGTCGATGTCATCTTGGCCACATACCTCATTTCCCATCCAGTAACCACAAACTAGGAAGCCAAAGGGCTTAGCTCAGCAGATTCCTTCACTGTCTTGATTGTCATGACCTCAGATGACATTTGCTCTGACCCCAAAACAATAGGATCGAATACTCATCGTGAACCCACAAACCACCAAGTAGAGTTCCTGATCCATCCAGGTGGGGGTCATTATCGTGTTCACATATGCCCAAATTGGCAAAACATCCATTTTCAACAATTCACCAGTCTTTTACTAAAATGACTCCTAATTTACACCAAAAACAATTGGGCTTTTTTTGTACTCCCCAAAACTGCATACTGAACTTCAGCTTGATCAGCTAAAGCATTCTGGAATTATCAGGATCTCAAAGGTTCCCAAACCTTGATCTCTGATTACCTCAGATGACTTTGACCAGACCCCAAAGCAATAAGTTCCATGGAGCTTCATCCATGTAGGTTGGTTCACGTTATCGTGATCACAAGCCAAAATTTGCTAAAATATCAACTTCCCCCAATTTTCTTACCCAAAAAGACCTCCAATACACACCAACAACAATAGGGTTCTTGTACCCCCATAAGAAAGCAGTAAGCCAAATGTCAGCTTGATCGAACCAAGCATTCTGGACTTTCTTGTTCGCAAGGTTTTCGGACTCTGACTTCTCTTGACCTCAGAGGACTTTTGAACTGATCCCAAAACAATATGGCCATGACCTCCTTTGGGCAACCTCCTATCAATTATGGCTCAATTCCATCCGGATGGTAGAGTTGAGGTTATCACATGCCAAAAGTTGCCCAAATACCCATTTTTCACAATTTTCAATCACGAATGACCCCCACAACACACAAGAACAAAAAGTTTTTGTTTTCCCATAGGAATCTGGGTGTACCAAATTTCCGCTTGATTAGATCCCCGGCATCTTGATTGATCGTGATCACAAGGTTTTCAGACTTTGACCTCTGTTATCTCAGATGACCTTTGACCTCACCCAAAACGATAGGGTCAATATGAGCTCCATCCATCCGAGTGGGTTGCGTTATATCGGTTCACACGCCAGCGTCATAATAATACGCAGCACACACACACATAAAACGCACACACACACACACTTGCATGACGGCTGGATTCCTCTTTCGTCAAGATATAGAAATAGAAAAACCTTACCCTGTTGTCATTCATAACAACTCACACCATCTCCCTGACATGTAACATGCACATCCCGTTTACTCCTCTGATTTGTTCTCCGAGGCTCATGATTCCTGACCTCCTCAAATATGATGGATTCTTGATCTATTCCCCATGCGTCAGGAGAGGTTGACGAGAAACTATTAAATGACGGACCTTGATGATGGTGCTTCCACTTGACTTATGTAAACTGATGTAGCCAATGATGAGACTCCTCACAGTGGTGGAGAATCCCCCCTGATAATCAAAGAGAAATATCTCGAATAATAATGTTCCAAAGAAAGACATGGATTGGGGTTTGGGTTTTGATTGCTGTTAATAGTTACAGTTCATTGATTTGGTTGGCAATCTGTCTATGAGAGTAAAATCAACTAGCATAAAACCAGAGTGTCCTACAGGGACGTGTGTGGCTGTTTCCCAATTGCCAATTACAGTAGTGAGATTTTTTAATAAATTTTTTTCTATCAGTCAAGGGTCATAGATTTACACTGGCAGTCAACTTTTGCACAAACAGTGTGCGAAACAATCTTTGAAACTCTACTAACAAACACTAGACATCCAACCAGTACAGATTTCTCCCCACAACCTATCAACAAGAACATCAATATAAATGAGAGGGATGTTTCAGGAGGTGTGTTAGGTCTAGTGCCTGGCACCACTGCGACTCTCAAAATCAAGTCGAGGACTAGCTAAAATAGGAAAAAGTACAAGGTGCTGGTGTTGAGAGACGAATATGGCGCCAGTAATAGGCCTAAAACACCCTCCTGAGATATATGGAAATGACTCTATCGCGATCAACAGAATTATGTGAATTCACAATGTTATAACTGGGATGAATTGGTCTCCTCGAGAGTTGTACAGTTTACAAATAGAACGTAATTAGGAGCTATGGAATTAATCTCGTCTATACCCCCGGGCGGTTCAGGCCAAGTAAAAATAAAAACATTGTTTAGCGTCCCACTTTTCCGAAAATGAGGAGGAGGGGCCCCCCCCCTTCTGTTTTTTGGCGAACCAACATGAATTATCAAGATTGTTTATATTACCAGAGCAGGGGTTGTCCCACATGTAGCTCAAAAAAATACTAATAGCCCATTTTTTCATAACCAGAAATGTGATAAAAACCATTTCTAAATAAAATGCAACAGGAGAATACCAAAATTAGAAGGTTTGAAAGAGGGAAAAGAAGCGGGTCGACGAAGCAGGCAGGGTATTTGCAACTTGACCTTTTCTCAGAGGAGGCGGCCCCTCGTTTAATGCCTTCTGTAGTTTATGTTTCTTCAGGGTCTACTAACCTAAAACATACTTCAAATTGGTTCCTTTGTCAAAGCAAAACTGATTCCATGGAGTAGACTCTCAAAAAATTCTTTCAAAAAAAGTTATGGCCTAGATTGACGAAAAAAAAGAAAATAGTTCTGAATTCTCCAAAAAAGGAAGGCGGGCAGGGACGCTGAACATGAATTATTTTGATTTTTGCCCTAAAAGTAGTGAGCATGCACACTCAAAGCAGTGAAGAGGCTTATTCCAATCCCCCCTGAGTGATTGGACCATGGCGAATGCCTACCACGTAATACTGGCATTTTTGATGAGATATTTCTGATCATCAGCTAATCATGTACTCGACTCCACAACCAGTAAAACTCCTCAACCCAAACTCCTTTACGCACCTGATATCGGACACCTAAAGGTGGAAACAGCCACAAGTGAGGTGCATTCTATATTGGAGAGCAGCTTATACCAAACTCCAAACTTGATCAATACGGATTATACCACCAATGAAGGATCGGCAATCTGATGATTGGGAACAAACTATCAAACACTGGGCCCTCTATCCAACGCCAAAGTTGAGTGGGGGTCGTCACATTCAGAGGAGGAAGAATTCGAACAATGAATGATAGGAAGATTTAATTTACAGAGGAAAAAAAGAATTCCAGACAAGGGAGAGGCAAACCACGTCTCCGATTCAGTGTAGGGACCTCGTTTTTGAGGTGAGTGAGCACACAAGTTAGAACGTCACTGATCCCAGAAAAGACAAATGCGCTATAAATAAGACAATGCAAACTTTAACAATAGACGAATATAGTAAGTATTGCACATTTCTGTATGAAGACAAATAGGAATATTGAACGCAAGTGGTGAGCATGTTACAGATACAAAGCTGTATCACCTGAATTCAACAACAGTGTGATATATCCACATCGTGTATCTATCGTTGTTTACAATGAATGTTGATAGTAGTGTTTCCCACACTTGGAAGAAAGTGAGGGGAGCCTTGAGAGATGGCAGCATGTAAAAATGAATACAGTACTATCCGCATCCCAACCTGGAGTATGCTACCAGGGTTCTTGAGATTCTTGGCAATAAATTTCAAAGACTTTTCCATGACTTTTTCATGACAAAAATAATGGATATCCATGGCCGTCTATCACGACAGCTCGCACAGAATTCAACTGAACATCCAACGAAAGAGACAAAGCAACAACAAGCAAACAGGACTTTTCCATGACTCAACAACTTTTCACTGAATTTACAAAAACTATCAGGCCTGGATTTTTATCGTGAATGATTCCATTGGACTTTCCAGGTTTTCCATGACCGCTGGAAACCCTGTACTAGATACAAGGTTCGCTTGTACCCATGAAGAGGGGACAATAATACCTGGTAAATCTGTCAAATGATGCTCTCCCTCAGAGAGTAGTGGGTTGACTGAGGCGGGTTGCATTATCAATAATTACCTGGTAAAAATCGTCAATGATGCTCGCCCTCACAGAGTAGTGGTGTGATGGCACGACGAGGTGCCCATTTATCAATAATACACTGCGCTCAAAATCTGTAATGATGCTCTCCCTCACAAAAAAAAAAAAAAAAAAAGTAGTGATCTGATGAGGAGGGTGCATTTATCAATAATACCTGGTGAATCTGTAAATGATGCTCTCCCTCACAGAGTAGTGGTGTGATGAGGAGGGTGCATTTATCAATAATACCTGGTAAATCTGTCAATGATGCTCTCCCTCACAAAAAAAAAAAAAAAAAAAGTAGTGATCTGATGAGGAGGGTGCATTTATCAATAATACCTGGTGAATCTGTAAATGATGCTCTCCCTCACAGAGTAGTGGTGTGATGAGGAGGGTGCATTTATCAATAATACCTGGTAAATCTGTCAATGATGCTCTCCCTCACAGAGTAGTGGTGTGATGAGGAGGGTGCATTTATCAATAATACCTGGTGAATCTGTAAATGATGCTCTCCCTCACAAAGTAGTGATCTGATGAGGAGGGTGCATTTATCAATAATACCTGGTGAATCTGTAAATGATGCTCTCCCTCACAGAGTAGTGGTGTGATGAGGAGGGTGCATTTATCAATAATACCTGGTGAATCTGTAAATGATGCTCTCCCTCACAAAGTAGTGATCTGATGAGGAGGGTGCATTTATCAATAATACCTGGTGAATCTGTAAATGATGCTCTCCCTCACAGAGTAGTGGTCTGATGAGGAGGGTGCATTTATCAATAATACCTGGTGAATCTGTAAATGATGCTCTCCCTCACAAGTAGTGATCTGATGAGGAGGGTGCATTTATCAATAATACCTGGTAAATCTGTCAATGATGCTCTCCCTCACAGAGTAGTGGTGTGATGAGGAGGGTGCATTTATCAATAATACCTGGTGAATCTGTCAATGATGCTCTCCCTCACAGAGTAGTGGTGTGATGAGGAGGGTGCATTTATCAATAATACCTGGTGAATCTGTAAATGATGCTCTTCCCTCACAGAGTAGTGGTGTGATGAGGAGGGTGCATTATCAATAATACCTGGTAAATCTGTCAATGTGCTCTCCCTCACAGAGTAGTGGTGTGATGAGGAGGGTGCATTTATCAATAATACCTGGTGAATCTGTAAATGATGCTCTCCCTCACAAAGTAGTGATCTGATGAGGAGGGTTGCATTTATCAATAATACCTGGTGAATCTGTCAATGATGCTCTCCCTCACAGAGTTAGTGGTGTGAGGATGGATGCTCGGAATATGAACAACAGACAAACCACATTGACAGCCAAGAAGAAGAAGAAAAAGCTCATCCCTTGTGGAGATGACAACAAAAAATCAACTGTTTAAACAGCGATAATCCCACTTCATAATCTGCATGCAATAAACTGAAAGAATAGGGAGGCCCCGCCAGGGGCCCATATTCACAGATATGGCCAAATATTTAACAATGACAATTTTAGGCTGACTTGCATTTGTGCGACTTGATTTACATAGTCATTACAGGAGTACAATTCAGACAGTAGATACAACCATTACTAATTATATGATAATATGTTTAACATTACAGTGCAGAGGTATTGTTAAGTATGATATGAAATTGAACATTCCGTCAAATGAAATGTGCCTCAGTTTTTTTTCTTCATCTAAATTTTAGTTCCAAAGTTTTCAGAGTTGATATAAATTGAACATTCAGTCAAATAAAATGTGCCTGATTTTCATTATCTAAATTTTTGTGCCAATATTTTTCAACTTAAAATCAAATGGAACATTCAGTCAAAAACAATGTGGCCTTGGTTTTTCTATAAAAAAAATCTTATTTTTTTTTAAGGCCCAAAACACCACCACTTTTGCTCACATCTGATTTTATCAAAGAACCCAACGAAGCAACGGACAAACCGATGGACAACATTGGACAATGACTGTACAGTAGACTGATATATAGGCACCATAAGAGAGTAATACTGATCTTCTCTTTGATAGCTCCCTTCTTAGCTCTCTCCAGCTGCTCAGGTCGATGGGGTCTAGCATACCGGAGATAGCGAGCTCTCTGTCTCGACTCAATACCCTGTCAAAAATGGTTCTCAGATTGTTAATTTTTATACAGCAGAGATAATTTGTACAATCATTTATCTCCATTTTACAGGATCATTCTTTATAGGGGGAGGGGGGGGGGGCAGCCCGATGACACATCTAGTCTGTTCACCTGGACTTAAGTTTGGGTGTCCCAATTCGGAACCCTTGTACACATGAGCACTATGCCAGGAATTGGATAGACACTCTGGCCAACTCTGGCCTCCTCTTCCTGAATAGTGCCAAGAGCCTAATGAGACAACTGCTCGATTACAGCTCTTCAGACCAACATCAGCATCCCCTCGACAGATGTGGATCTTCGACAGGAGTTCAAAGAATGCCTCACCATCCACCTTTTAGCTGGGGGAGGGGGGGGGTGGGGAACAGATGTCATGTGACACACTCCTCTCTATGTGCGAGACACAGCTGCTGCCGTGCGCGACAAAACAACAGAGATAGGTAAATTATCATTCTGTTCATGTTTAGACATACGAGGAGGGCTTTAGGGAGGCAGATAACATTTACGAACACACCAAGGTGTTCAAACAGTGCCTTTAAGGTGAGTAACAACAATCTTAAAGCGGAGTGGTGGGGGAGGGGAGAAGGAAGGGGGAGGGGAGAAGGAAGGGGGAGGGGAGAAGGAAGGGGGAGGGGGTTCTACACAGTAGATGCTGTCATTTTCCACTTATCAGCAGGAGACTGAAGGAGAGATGGAAGTCGCTATTTTTTTGTCTTGTAATCTCGTTTGGTCTGATCACAATTTAATTGTTTGTAAAGCGGAAAAGAGAAGTAGTTATAGACCTTGCATCACACAGGTCCAGCAGTTGCCCTCACAACAGCAGGGGTGTCTACAGTCTGTATCAGCAAAAACTCAAAGAGATATTCTCTACCGATTCCTCAATGTACAAAAGAAAATTGTACCGGAATAGCAATTATCTCTGAAATTGTAAAAGTCCAGTGTCAGAGAGGTGCATATTGCAGATATTAAAGCCAGCAAGCCGAATAACTGCGTTCACCCTACAAGTTCCCAAAATCCTACTAGTGATGAACACTAGGAGCATTATAAAAGGGATAAAGATCCTAAAAATAGTAGACTGACGAGACTCTAGTGAATGGTAAATCTAATAATGGTAGAAACTGTTATGCGAAGAGGGGGATCTCATGTTGCAGCAGGAACCAATCCTTACAGAATTGAGATGATGCCCTAGAGTGGTAGCACATGACAAATTGAATGCTTTTAGCTATAGGCCGAAAGGTACCTTCCACAGGGTTTTTCCCCCGTTGTTTATTCTCTGACTGAATCTCGAACAAAAGTATTATGTACAGACATGTTATGCTTGAAAAATATTTCAAATTGAAATGGATATATCTATCTACACATATGGAGTTGATATTTGGAAGTATTACACAACTGCAGGTGACAGGAACCACAGGTATAATTATCATTAGGAACTAAATTTTCACTATCATCCAATGCATAGATTTACTTACTGCTGCAGCTTTCGTTAGTTAGGACTATGTCCATCTTATCATCCATGCATAGATAACTTCTAGGACAAGACTATGGCTTACTTATCATCAGATCCATGATAATAACCATTTTGCAGCTATAGTTAGGCTCTGGTTTTCCTTTCAATTCCACCCAATGCATAGATTCGTTCTGGTAGCTGTAGTCAGGGACTTATGTTTCATCTTATCATCCATGCATGAATAAATTCTGCAGCTTTAGGACAAGAACTAATGGCATCCTTATCGTCTGATTAATAGTACCTTTTTGCAGTCTATAATTAAGAATAATATTCCTTAATGATCAAATGCATAATTCTTCTGTAGCGGTAGTAGTCATGACTATGTTTTTTCCTTCATCCAATACATGATACCTTTTGTAATGTAGTCCAGGATATGTTTTTTCTATCATCCAAGCACATAGATACCTTCTGCAACTGTAGTCCATAGTGTTTCTGCATCTGTCTCTCAATTTCTGCCGAAATCAGGTGCTTTCCCATCTTCCCATCTTCTAGTGGGTCAAAGAGATTGGCACTGTTTTCCTCTGTAATCCCATCCTTGACTCAAGTTACTATGGGCAACCTGATTGAGATAACAACCTGTGACATGTGAAAAGATGATAACACAGCACCATCACTGAACGAGTTGGTTCTCAAACCAGTGGTCTACCTGTTTCACGTCCTGTGGTTGTTTCTGTGCAAGTATTTGGTTCCAACCATCTCTAATCTCGAGTCCAAAGTGGGTGATTTCTAGTTAGTAGATATAACAGCAGAGGAGCCTAGAAGGGTCTCATAGTAGTGGGCCTAAAGTTTGTCAGTCCCCTATATGTTTTTACAAAAGAGCAACTACCAGTGATCATTGCCACCTTCAACTTTATTGGAGCTGAATGATGGCTATGTTCTTTGTACCAAACCTCACCATAGCCCACAAGGTTTGTTCCTAATGTTGCTAACAAACTCAAAACAAATAGAGTACTAGAATAGGCTAGTTACCCAATCAGGTCATGCTTTCAACCTAAGTCTCATCAAATGTGGTCAGCTAACCCCAATATTCATACAAACTTTTGAAACAACCGATCAACAGTTCTCAGAAGAATCCTGCCGAAGAGAGGCATATGCACACAATACATACAACAAACACAATGCAACACATCCACCAAAATGATCATTGGTTAATTCACTCTTCCTGAACTTCATTCAGGCAAGACATTATCTAAATCGGTGGCACTGAATTTTAAATCAGTTTTGATTGGCTTCGGCAAGCATCACAAGCATCGGCATTGTGCACGCAAGCAGTGTTTGCCGTATTTTCACAGAGTGTCAAGAGACTACTCCGTACACACCTTGGGCTTTTCATGCACTCCTATTGTGTATCACGCTGAATGCAATCATTTTGTGATACATTGTTGGCACACATTATCCCATTAGTGCGCTGTACTCAGTGGCTGATTGGTGTTGGGCAAGCTTTGCAATATGCTTGGCGCTATGTGTTTACACTCATTGGCAATCATTTTGTTGATAACATTTTTGGTGGTGTTTTGAATGTTCCCTAGGCGAGGATGATTAAGAATATGGCAATGGTCACCATTTTTTCAGACTTGTATTAATTAGCATTTATGGGTCCACTCATGTGGAACCTGTTTGTCTAGCTACAGGTGACCAGATACCTTAATGGTGTTTTGAAACTGTACCCTGGAATAACATGCATATGAGAAGATTCATTCAAATTCAAATGTTCTATTCAATTGAAACTCACCAATAGTGGTTGAAGGCCAAAGACCACGCATGAAGCAAGAACACGCAAGGAGCCATGAACAATCTTTTGTTTAGCTGACCTACAAATGTAAAATATGAAATTCATGAATGTAACAGGTGTGTTGGCGTGAACCTTGAAATTGGCGGTTAGGGAATATCTTTTTTGTTCAATCTCCTAAGCTGAGAAGCCAATTGAGAATGTTACTTGCTTTCTCTCTGCTTCAGGGGCTCTTATTTGATTTGACGACTTTATCCGAACCATATTGCCTGAACACCAGAAGGGGTGGTAGAGGCCTGGACATCACCACTGCAACAACAGCAATCCAAACCAGAAAATTCAATATTCCAGGACCACACCATTACTCCTGATTATTTAACCAACGAAGACCACCACAACCCGAAGCCATCACATGTGAGTATAGCGGCCAATCAGCACATCCTTTCTGCAATGTCAAAAGCATGCTCGTATTGCATTAGATATTTTCCAGATTCAAAAACATTCACAGGCCAGTGCGCTTGTATTTGGATGCAGCAAAACAATTATTCATTGCATTGTTCCTATTTTGGGAGAACAATTTAATGTATTCATTGATTTTGTGTTTTTTACTTGGCTGAACTATACCCTCCAACAACTGGCAAATAAGAATGAGAAAACTGTTGCATTGACCATAAATATTTTGGGCAGTGATAACTTGTCGAGCACCACACCAACTTGCAGTTAGCCACAAATTCATCCATACTTTATAAGAATTCAGGTAAAACTAACCTCTGTCCAACTAGGAGTGGCACGCAGGATGTCCATGTTTAAACCAGCATACCAGGCAACGTCATAGAATGTATGGGAGAGCCATACACTGTGATCACTACTGGTAGGAGTGTGCCCTCTGTTCTGTCCAAGCGGCTTGTCCATGCTGGGAGATCCCCACGATGAGCTGTGATTGGTAATGATACATAAAGCAGTGGGATCATATAGATGCCATTCGGATGTAAAAGTGTAGCCACATTCAATTCAAACAATTATGTCAAAAGAAACACTCATGCTCTATATACACTCCATTGACATGCAATGCATGCATGAACATATATACATACACACTGGGATGACTGCATCCCATAACCGGGAAATTAAAGATGTCTGGCTTGATGACGTCACTCTCGTACTGACCCCGATCGTCACTATTCCCACAACCGATAATTTGCGTCAAACGGATCAATGCTGAACATATAGTGTCCTCTATTGTTGGATGTCACCAAGTGTAAAGGTTGTAGACATGTTCCATACATACCTGTGGAGAGCGCCATACGTAGACACACACATTGGGGACATTGCTATCTTGACCTGTGAATAGGGGACACCATCATGGGACCGCATAGTGGCGTACCTAACATTGAGTTTTCAGGTAAACTCGGGGATCAGAACACCCTGTTCTGGGAATTTCAGGGGCTATGAAAAGAAAGGGACTTAGAAATGGGATTATCCCATCCCATGGGCATCTATTATATGACATATAAGTGTTGTTAAATAGCATTCTCAGATTGAAACTGTAAAAACCCTTTTTATACATTTTGCGCCAATATTTTAGAATAAATTCTCTGTCTGTTCACCTTCATTCACTTCGTACTTCCCCGAGCCGCCACCCTCCTCCTCCATAATGGAAAATCGAGTGAACAATGACCCCATTTTTTTCATTCATCTCTGCTGAACTAAACTTCTCAGGAATGGCATTGTTTGTTGTCAATTTTTCCATAATAATTACAATCTTACCCTCTCCTTGCATGAGCTGCTGTTTGTCCCCAAACCCACTGGAGAAGCTGGTCCCATCCGTGATCTCCTCTCCAGCAGATAATCCTCTCCCCATTCCCTCAACCAGCTCATTCTGAAAATAGGACGATGGAATGCTGCATGGTCAAATGTTTGATTCTTCTCAAATAAAAAACAACAGTGTGTTTATGCCCCTCTCATATCAGGAGGTAGCAAGGACTGTAGCGAGGATGCCATCTTCAAAGTTATCACACAGGGTATCCACTCTGGCTACACTGACAATCTACTCCAGTCGTCCGGCATAGCATGGCAACTGTTTTACACACATCCCAGCTAAACCCCCACCCCCTCCCTTATTCCCTGGCTAAATCCATGCAAATATAGGGTAACCTGTATTCTACTGTGCAAATCCCTGCATAAAGGCACATCACTTCCCCACACAACAGGGATGAAAATGTACACAAGCGTCATCAAAGTGAGAAGTGCCGGCTTCCTGGGTATGAGGAGAGGGGAGGAGAGGGGGGGGGTTCCCATTGCCAAGTGCTCATGGAGGAGAGCGTGAATGTTGCATGGTCCGTGAATGGCTTTGCTACTCTGTTGGAAGAAGCTAGAGGCAGTAGTGACGCAGGTCAGGGATTGTTACGATGAAGGTAATAATATCCATTTGTACTGGTGCCATTAGGGCAGAATTCCTCAATTGCAGACAAAAGATATTCAGCTTGCCTCGTGAATGGAACGCTCACTCTCAACGAATCCACATTTTGAAACTGTCACTGAGATAAACATGCGATACCAAAAATACATACCTGTTAAACAGAAATGACCCTACCATTGTTTAGATAAGTAGTTATTTTGGTGTCATTATGGTCAACAGTGATTAAACTGATCACGGAACAATGGCATGTGGAAGCATGCAGTCCAATTCGCAATCTTAACATGACTGCAAGGGATGGGGCAATGAATACACTCCGTAACCACTGTAAGAATCCTCAAAACTGCTCGCAAGCTGCGGAAAAAATACAACTACAAGGTTTGGAAAGAGCTGAATATTTCCAGCAAAACTGAAAGGCCCACAAGGGGTTTGTGAGGGCATGTACAGAACGTGGAATGACTGCCCAATAAAGGTTAGAAAGCCCCTTTTTTGCTATGAGTGGCCAATTTTCTCTGTTCATCGTCTGCTTGAGTTCCTCCAGTAGGCACCTGAATACAAAAGTGTCACTGCTTGAGAATGTTGTGGTACGATGCACGCATTCGCAGTTCTCCTTAGCGGTGTCCGAGCGCACGTGTCCAAGAGCATTGCGGCTTGATCTCTTGTCAGGTGTAAGGACAAGTTTAACTGGTGACGGTTCTTACAGAACTATTCAGCTGGTGAGCCCTGGGAGGTGAAGGTGCCAACTAATATAACTGATGACATATGTGTGAGATATATTACTTACCTGCGGGTTCTCATTCCATGTCCTCATAGCCCAGTCTTGCAACTCTCTGAAGTTTTCAACTGTTTGGAGCTCAATTAGCCGTGCATTCCTCTGAGCTTCAGAGGGGAAGGGCAAGGGTGGGGGGGCTGCCACAAAAGAAAGAAGTTTTAGTTTTAGTTCTTAGAAGGGAAGAGTAAGGAAGATAACTAATGAACAACCCTGTAACCACAACAACCCACGGAAGGAGAAGAACAATTGAACTCGCGAATTCTCGCAACAATTCTGAAAAAAAGTCCAAGGGCCGTTCTTGAAGCACCAAACACTTTAGACCAAACATCATGCTGCAGCGGAGGCTATTCACTCATTAATCACTCTTGTGAAAAGAAAATACTTTGAACATCTATCTGCAACGTTACCAGAGAAAGTTTGATACATTGGTATTTGTAGGCCGTTATACAATATAGAATACAGATTATAGAATACTTCCGCAGCTGCTGACTGCGAGGCAGGCTATAGCTTCGGCATACTGTCTGCTTATAACAATCCAAGAATTGGACATGGTATAACAGAAATGAATGTCGTTATGGGAGAAGTACAGATTGCATCTATGAGGGTTGGTAACAAAAATGAGTGTAACAAAAATGAGTGTAACACAAATATATGACGAAATTAAAAGTCTGAGGAGACCATCCATCAGTTAGTTCCACAGCTGACCCACCAAAACCTAGGCTCATGTGTCAGTATTCACACCTGCACCTTACCTTGTCACCACCTCATCTCACCTTTCAAATGTCATCTCACCTTCACACCTCATCTCACCTTCCACACCTCATCTCACTCCACACTTGTCTCACACTCACCTTTCACATTCATCTCACTTTTCACAAATATCTCACCTTTCACAATCCATCTCAAATCTCACCATTCACACATCTATCTCAACCTTTCACATCTCCATCTCACCTTTCACATCTTGTCTCACCTTTCACACGCCTCATCTCACCTTTCACATCTTATCTCCTCCTTCACACCTCATCTCACTTTCACATCTCATCCTTCACATCTTATCCTCCTTCTTTCACATACTCATCTATGTTTCACGATCCATCTCATCCATTCACATCTTATCTCCTCCTTCACACCTCATCTCCCTTTCACAGCTCATCCTCACCATTCACATCTTATCTCCCATTTCACACCTCATCTCAACCTTTCACATCCCATCGCACGCATTCACATCTTATCTATCTCCTCTTTCACACACCTCATCTCATGTTTCACATCTCATCTCACCATCACATCTTATCTCCTCTTTCACATCTCTCATCTCATCTTTCACACCTTGTCTCACCTTTCACACCTCCATCTCCTCTTTTCATCACACCTCTCTCACCTTTCACATCTCATCTCACCATCACATCTTATATCAGGTTCACATCTCATCTCACCATTCACATCTTATCTCCTCCTTCACACACCTCATCTCACATTCACATTTATCTCCCTCCTCTTCAACACCTCACCTCATGTTTCACATCTCATCTCACCTTTCCAATCTCATCTCACATCTTATCTCCTTCCTGATCCTCATCTCACCTTTCACATATCATCTCACCAGTCACCATTCTGTATCTCCATCTTTCACAACTCATCTCATGTTTGTCACAATCTCCATCTCACCTTCACATGTTATCTCAGCTCTTTCACAGACTTATCTCACCTTTCACATTTCAGTGAGTTCACCACATCATCTGACCCTCTTCTCAACTTAATCTAAGGTTTACACAATCTTCATCTCACTTTCACACTGTCTCACCTTTCACACCTCATTCTACCTTCAATCTCATCTACAATTCAACAATCTTATCTCCGCTTTCACACCTAATCATCACCTTTCAAATCTCATCTTCACCATTCAATCTATTCTCCTCTTTCACACATCATCTCATGTTTCACACTCATCTCACCATTCACATCTATTCCTCTTCAAATCATCTCACCTTTCAACACTCATCTCACCATTCACATTAATTCTCCTCTTGCACACCTCATCTCATGTTTCACATCTATCTCCACTTTCACATCCTGTCTCAGTATTGCACACTCATCTAACCGTTCACATCTCATCTCACCATCACATTTACCTTATCTTTCACACCTCATCTATGGTCACAACTCATCTCCCATTCACATCTCATCTCCTATTTCACATCTCATTCCTCCTTTCAACATCTCATCTCACGTTTCACATATGCATCTCACCTTTCACACGCTCATTCACGTTCACACCTCATCTCACTTTTCAAACTTGATTCCACCTTCCACAACTAATCTCACCTGTCTCTCTTCCAGTTATTTTTTTTTACAGTATGTTTCTCTTGAGTGTTTGAAGAGTTCTTGAATTCTTCCGGAAATTGAAGAGGCTAGGTAGAGGAGTACAGATCCCGAATTTAGCAGAAGAAGAAATGTTGCTATGCGATAAACTCACGAGTCTGTGATTCCAGGGATGTTTGAAACATCAGACTTTTAGTTGAACCAAATTTTTTATTGGGATAAGGACGCAGGACCGACACTCAATCAACAACGGACCGGGACATGCCATTCGGTTAGGGCAGGCATAGCAGTAGTAAGTAAACTAATTGCTTATATAGGCACACACAAAGGCTTTCAGGAGACCTGCCTTGTGTCCAACAGCAATGCGGAAAAGTACTCGGGACTTCCAATGGGCTCCAAACTCGCAAACAAGGTTTGCAGTCTGGTGCTCTACTGACTGAGATAAAAAAGGTTTGTGTTGTGTATTTGTTTGTTTTGTTTTTTCAGGAATTGTTAATCGCAGTGACAATAATGAGTACGCAACTACTAAAGCCCAATGTTCAAATGTAAGGTTCGATAATCTTTTTCCACTGAAATTATCCACAGTCCATTGGAATCAGTGATCTGTATAGATAAGTTCAATGTCACGCAGGATTGAAAAGAAAAGAGTTTTTCACGCGGCAATTTGTGGAACAATCACTAAATACCTGAAGGGCAAACTCAGCAGATTCACATAGCGAATTCAATGCATTAACCTGTGGCTTCTGCGGTAAGGAGTTCCAAACTAAAAACTGGATGTTGAGAGATGGAACCTCCTGCCTGTGTAGTTGTAAATTACCTGAACACACAAGGTTTCATTCATCCATAGGAGCGGTATTATGGATCGATACGAGAACAACTACCTAGCCTCCGGAACAGCAGGACGATTGGAAACAGAATTAGAGTTAAGTAGTTGACCATGCTGCCAGAATCCACCAAAGTATTGCTCCCTCCTGGAAGGTCTGAACCTGAACCAATGGGATAAGAGACTGACAGGGAAGAAAAAAAGATGGGGCATTATCACCAAAACGATCGGCTCAAAGAGCTTCCAGATATACGGATGGCCTATGGCCTGCAGGGGCACTTTCTTACAAGGATGGAATGCCAATGAGAGTCGGTCCACTGATCTACCAATTGAACAACTTCATCTAATTGGCCTACAAAAGGGTGTGAAAATTGGCATCTGGGGCCCGACTGAATAAGACCACAAGTGTCCTGCCTGGCTGTGTGGTCAGAAGCAGAGATATGACCACATTACCATGCTAATATGAATCGGATAATCTTTAGAAATTGATTACATTTTGCATTACTTGAAAATTCTCACGCCAAGATCAAAACACAAAGTTCATGTAAAAGGAGAAAGAGAAGAGAAAAAAAAAATCAGTAGTTGCGTCACCATGGATAACCCTTAAGGACTTGTTCCATGGTCAATGTGATGGTGATAGACCATATCCCCCCAAATACACGAGAATCTGACGAATGCGAAAAATTGCATAACTTGGGGAAATCCAATCAGTTTGTGCAAACTTCATTTTTGTCATTTACACATATACAACAGCATCACATAATGGATTTTTCTACCAATCATACCAATATTCACTACTGCAGTTTTTGGGGTAATTTTCATTGAAATGTGTAAACTCATGCAAATGAGTAAGTTGGAAGAGAGTCATAACGCAAAAACTTGGACATGCCCCTTCACCCAGAATTCCAGCATTGGGAAATTAACTTAAAATTCAGAGATCTCGCAATGAACATATTCACAGACAGAAAGACGACAGACACCAGACACAACAATGCGACAAATTCTAGATGGAGCAACATGCATGTGAATAGTGCCAGTATGTGTATGCGTGCAGGTTAGTTCTGTGTATGCGTGCAGGTAGTATGTGTATTTGTGCAGTATATGTGTAATGCGTGCGTTGGTAGGTGTATGCGTGTGAGGTAGTATGTGTAATGCGTGCATGTATAGTGTATGGTTGCAGGTAGTATGTGTATGCGTGCAGGTAGATGTGTATGGGTTAGGTAGGATGTTTATGCAGGCCAAGCTAGTATTGTAATGCGCGCATGTAAAGTATGCGTATGCGAGCAGGTAGTATGTGTATGCGTGCAGGTAGTACGTGTATGCGTGCAGGTACTATAAAACGAATAGGAGTGCAATCACCTCCCAACATGGGTGTAGGCATTGCTGGGAAAAAAATGTAACTTTTCCCGGGAAGGACAATCCAGTATCGAAACCGTTATCATTGGATTGCTTGGGCTAGTGACAGACAGAGAATTGCAGGCCATAGGACATTTTGCATTACTGGTTCAGGTTTACACGCAAATTCTGAGATGAAATTCCCAAATTGGTCAAGCTTGATGGTGCTACTGATCACTTCTCAATCCCGCTCCAAGGCAATGGTGTAACAAAAGACCCACTCCCGTCGAGGAATAGGCAATAACCTGGAAATTCAGATCTCACCGTATCTTTGACCGCTTGGTACCAAAGCGTGCTCAAGCCATACTGGCCATGATGACAGTGGTAACAGCATGTCAAACCCCTCTGGTCCTCGTGAAGACACTGTAAGGAGGCCTCGAGAGGACTTGAATTCCCGAATGTAGGTAGTCTGAGAAGAACTGGCTCCCCTCTGGTGAAAAAGGCCTATATGGGCAGAAGAAAAACTATTATTATTGTTATTCCTGTTATTGAGGATATGTAAATTCTGAGGTTTTGTATTAAAGTGACCATGGTCAACGGAAAAAACAACTTTTTCAATAATTCTCTCTGGACTCGCAAGATCAAAAGATGCAATGACCCTTGAAATTTGCCAAGGACGGAGTTCATGACAATACCAATTTTGTACCTTTGCAGGAGGGACCCTCGTACTTCATGGAGGGATTTTCTTCTGCTAATTGTGTTGTGAATCTATAAACACCATGCGAGGCCAAGAGATTACCAACCAACCTGGCACGGCCGGAACACGCACTGAAGCGAGTGCAAGCATTTCACATTTTTGCACAGGCATCTAACGTGCATTTCGGAGAATCATACACCATTCCATACAACAACGATGCACATTTGTGCGTATGTTTTATCCTAAACCAGATTCTTGGCAGGACATTTGTTAGTACATGGAATGTAGGAAACGTGCGAACTGCCCTGTGGTGCTCTATTAGAATATCAACGGTGCGGTACTCTGCCAGTGTCTTATTTGTAAACTACTTTGGTTAATAAAAGCAGTACCAATCATGAATAAAACTGATTTATAAGACATACAGAAACAGTCTGTGAATTTTGAAAGGAAATCCATTGTGTGACCATTGTACTTTACCAGACTTTCCTATAACTAACACAGGTGAAGAGAGGCCATAATAAAGAAGCCACACCCCACATTTGGAGATTCTTGCAAGCTGCCCTCATGAGTGACTTCAGTTTACTTGAAGGAATTTATGACATCACAGGGAAAGGATGCAAAGGCTGCCTGCACATCGCCTCTACACAGCATTTTGCAAACTGAAGACAGAAAGATGGAAAATGACATTCACCACCGTATGAATTCTCTTCTTCTTTCTATCTTGTGAACAATTTTGTCAGTTCTTACTCAGATCCCAACCATTGTTCATTCGGTCTGGGATTCTCGCTTTCTTTCCATCATTACAGAGGTCCTGGGGGGCCTAGCTCCTGCGACATAACAAGAGGGATTTTGCAATTGCAGGTTGCGTCATGGTTTAACCCACCCGCACCAGCCCAAATTTTGCCATTATTTCAATAAACAGAGAGTATCAAGAGTGAAGTGATCTATAAATGGTCATATTACTTTATATTCGAATATGGTTCCCTTTAGTCACCTCGTATAACAGACGGAATGCCATGGGCATATTCCACAACCAACAGAGAATACTACGAGATATAAAAAAACATCACACACTTGCCGGATGAGTATCCAAACTGACTTGACAAGATTTCAGATATAAGCAATAAAATTATGATTACTGGGATTCTTGGAAAAGTACACATCGAACACGTACAAACTTGACATAGAACAGGTCATTCCCATGGGAATGGCAACATGCCTGTTCTCTTCCTTGTTCCAGTTCCTCATGCTGACCATCAACCCAATCACTAGTTGATCACTCAGTCACATCACAATCAAGATTAATAAATTTTGCCTCACATCACAATTCATGGTACAGGACAGGTCTCACTGCATTATGATTCTGGACGATGGCATACTATACACCAATGGGACAGTAACACTGTTCATAATGTATACTACATGAACAGAGGTTATTGATACTTGCGTCAATACTCCTCTGACTGGCGCATCAGGTCCGCTAACGTGCATGAAAACGGCGTTATGCACAGTGCCAGTGTTAATGCACGGTTGAAAACACGTACGAGCGATTAACTGGTGTATAAATTTGATTGTTGGTTAATGTCACACGCATATGTTTACAAAGTTACAAATAGAACACGCTACTCACGTATTGGCTACAGTGGCGGGATCCATTATGCAATATATGTCATGAATTGGAAGCGATTACGCCAGAGCTACGATTTGTTAGCATTTGAACGTCTTGAATGGAATGTGCATGTATCATTTAGGCCAAGTAGAGCAAGATTAGATGCACGATGGAATGTGTTTCACAAGAAATGTCATGCGCGTTGCTAATAGAGGACGCGCTTGGGTTGAGACAATATTTTATGCGTATACGGAGACATTTGACCATGCACTTTGTACGCACTTATACTTCCAGATGGATTTGAGAGATGCGCCTTTACAGTAGTTTCGAGTTCTGTTTTAGATTTTAAGTGTAAATACTGTAGAGGGGAAGTTATTAGAGGCTCGCCTGAACAGCCAGAGTCGGTTTTAATTGGTGGCATCCCCTGGAGTTAGTGGGAAACTTCTGTTATTTAGGCGATATGATTAGTGCAGGGGGAGGTGCAGGGGAGAGTTCTGTGACTAGGATTAGGAGTGTGTGGAAAAGTTCAGAAAACTGTTGCCACTGCTCATTCCAGGGTGTTCTTTTGCGTATGAAGGGTGAGAGTCTTGAGCTTGTGTTAAGAAGTGTAAGTACTATAGGCAGGGCCTAGCCGGAATGCGAATAGGGTGTCTCACTTGTGAACGATGAAAATCACTATAGCACAAATGCACTTGCAAATCGCGGGCACATGCGGAGCGCGGAGCGATAGACCGAAAGTCGCCGTTGGTGGAGTCAAGAAAGCAACTTGGCATGTCATATTAGGCCCACTGCACGTCAAAACGCACTATGTAAATGCTGACTAGGAAATGTTGACCAAAAAAACAACAATTTTTTTTTTTTTTTTGGGTGGCCGTCGCACAGAAACTCGGCCGTCCACATCAGTGTCCTGCCGTCTCAATGCCGGTGAGACCCCCTCTGGGGCTAAGGCCCCCTGACTCTAGGTAGAGACTGGTGGGCAGCAAAGAAGACTGATTTGGGATTAGACGTCGAGAACAGAAAGCCAAAAGGCTTCCCCTCTGATTCCTTGGACACAACGGTCTGGCTGTGTTCAAGTTCTTGATTGCATGCTTAACCGGAGATCAATAGCAATAATGTACTAGGCATGTTTCATGACCAACCAACAGGTTGACATAGACCGATTTAGGAGGTAAGAAGTAGGTCCTGCCCAAAATTCTAGAATTTTACAAGCCGTTATATGGATCGCTTGAACTGTTGAACTGTTGTACAACAATAAATAGCGTTCATGTACTCATCATGGAAAGCACACCCACCAAGTTTGAACTCGATCCCACCAGGCATGTTGGACTTTGCCTGATTACAAGGTAAAAGTGCCCAAAATACCAGAATTTTACAAGTTCCACTTTTTGCCCAAAGTAACCCCCCCCGGCTCATACAACAATAAATAGCGTTCATGTACTCATCATGGAAAGCACACCCACCAAGTTTGAACTTGATCCCACCAGGCATGTTGGACTTTGCCTGATTACAAGGTAAAAGTGCCCAAAATACCAGAATTTCACAAGTTCCACTTTTTGCCCAAAATGACCCCCTACCCATACAACAATAAATAGCGTTCATGTACTCATCATGGAAAGCACACCCACCAAGTTTGAACTTGATCCCACCAGGCATGTTGGACTTTGCCTGATTACAAGGTAAAAGTGCCCAAAATACCAGAATTTTACAAGTTCCACTTTTTGCCCAAAATTGACCCCCTACTCATACAACAATAAATAGCGTTCATGTACTCATCATGGAAAGCACACCCACCAAGTTTGAACTTGATCCCACCAGGCATGTTGGACTTTGCCTGATTACAAGGTAAAAGTGCCCAAAATACCAGAATTTTACAAGTTCCACTTTTTCCCTAAAATTGACCCCTACTCATACAAAATAATAGCGTTCATTGTCACAGGGAGCGCAACACAAGTTTGAACGTGATCCCACCAGGCAAGTCGGACTTTGCCTGATTACCAGTACAAGCATAAAAGGCCCCAAATACCAGAATTTGTACAAGTTTACCACTTTTGCCCAAAATTTGATCCCCCCTTACCCTTACAAAATAAATATGCAGCATGTACTCACCAGATGATCACAAAAAAAAAAAACCCATCAAGTTGAACTTGATCCCACTAGGGCATGTTGACTTTGTCCTGATGACAAGGTTAAAAAAGTCCCCAAAATACCAGAATTTTACAAGGTTTCCACTTTTTGGCCAAAAATTGACACCCTACTCATACAACAATAAATATGCATTAAGTACTCATCATGGGAAGCACCCCACCAAGTTTGAATGATCCCACCATGTTGGGCGTCTGATTACAAGTGAAAGTTGAAAGTGCCCAAAATACCAGAATTTTACAGTTTCCACTTTTTGCCCAAAGTTGACCCCTATAAGACAACAATAACATAGCGTTCATGTCCTCAGCATGGGAAGAAAACCCACCAATTTGAACTTGATCCCACCAGGCATGTTGGACTTTGCCTGATTAAAAGGTAAAAGGCCCAAAATACAGAATTTCACAAGTTCCACTTTTTGCCCAAAATGACCCCCTACCCATACAACAATAAATAGCGTTCATGTAATCCACCATGGAAGCCACAACACCAAGTTTGAAAATGATTCCCACTAGGCATGTGGACTTGCCTGATTACAGGGAAAAGTGCCCAAATCCCAGAATTTTACAAGTTCCACTTTTCCCCAAAATTGACCCCCTACTCATACAACAATAAATAGACTTCATGTCGTCATCATGGGCAAGCGCACCCACCAAGTTTGAACTGATCCCACAGGCATGTTGGACTTGTGCATGAGTACAAGATTAAAATTGCCCCAATGAATACCAGAATTTTACAAGTTCCACTTTTTGCCCAAAATGACCCCCGACCCATACAACAATAAATAGCATTCAGGTACTCACCATGAGAAGCAAACCCATCAAGTTTGAACTTGATCCCACTCTGGCATGTTGGACTGGTGCCTGAGTACAAGGGAGGTAAAGTGCCCAAAATACCAGAATTTTACCAAGTTTCCACTTTTTGGCCAAAACTTGACACCTACTCATACACAAAAATAGTTCATGTACTCTCATGGGAAGCACACCACCAAGTTGAACTGATCCCACCAGGCATGTTGGGCTTGGCCTGATTACAAGGTGAAGTGCCCAAAATACCAGAATTTTACCAAGTTTTCACCTTTTTGCCCAAAGTTGACCCCTACTCAGACAAACAATACATAGCGGTCATGCCTCATCATGGGAAGCACAACCCACCAAATTGAACTGACCCACCGGCATGTTGGACTTAGCCTGATACAAGGTAGGCGTTACATACACACACTTACACACCCACATACACACACAATACATACATACACACACACACAAACACGCACGCGCGCATAGATTCTTGGGACTCACGTTCCAAGGAATCAAAAAGATAAGAGCTGGTCAGAGGGATTGTGGAGTGCCTTTAAAGGATAGAAATCTTCAATTGAGCTAAGAGACCGCTTGGGTCTTGTAAATATTTGGGAACTGTGTCCGAAAAGCACAGACTAGATGGTTCGGCTGTGAAAGGATGGAGGATGTAACGGGGGTGAGAGGTTCAGAGAGGGAATCATGGTTACTGGTAGTCGTAGGAGAGGTAGGCATCGGAGGACTTGGGACGAGGTTGTTCGTAGTGACCTAGATGTCAAAGATAGACCGGCCTTTAGCCCAGAATAGATTGATAGAATCAATAACATTCAGAAAGATGAGATAAATTGGTTGCGATCTCAGAAGTGTTGACAGTGTGAAAACATAGGCCGTGTGATAGGTATGGAAGAATCTGGTTTTATTCCCCCCCCACCCCAAGCAGATAGAGGTGGAAATGGGAAAAGCTTATTAATGTCAATGCTCAAGGATCTGGCAAGATATACAGCAAATAATGCATGAGACAAGAGTCCTGAGTAGGATTACAGCAAATGACAGCCTATATGCATGTTATACCTCTTTGAACCCAAGGCCGTCGGCTTGCGTGGTTGGTTTTCAGCTTCCCTTCTCTATCAAGGTACCCATCCTCCATGCCAAACACTGAGTGAGATGAAAGAGCCAATCTGATTACCCTGATGGAGGTAATGAAACCAGACCCGGCCGAGGTACAACCCGGTGATTGACCCGGCTATTGTGTGGCCAGAGCAGGGGAGACTCGGATTTTACCGAGAGGTCCGGGGGAGGCTGGAAGTGGAGAAAAAATGAGATATTGATTGAAGGGAAGCAATTAAAGCGGTGCTACTTCCGAGAAGGTAGCGCTGTACACCAAACAAAAAAATCAGAATCAACAAGGGTTTAAGCTTAAACCTAAATGTAGCCAAGGAAACAGACTCCCTAACTAAGGGGGGCAACTTATTCCACATGCGGGGAGACATACTGGAGAATACCCTTGCATCAGAAGATTGAAGGGTCCACGTAAGCCTCGCTCTGTGAACGGGTGGTTGTCGATCTGATGTAAGTAGTCCGCCATGGCTAGCTAGAAAAATAAATGAGGTCCCCTATTAGGTAGGTGGGAGCCAGGAATTGATAACACCTAAATATATTAACAAAACACGAAGGATTCATGCATCGACGGAAGCCAGTGGAGCTGACGGAGGCTCGGACAAGCATGGTCAGTGAGGGTCCCGAAAATATTGGAATGCTTAAGAGCATTGCAAACATGTAGCTGACATCACTTTTCAAAGGTCTTAAACTAATACTTTGTCATTGGAAACGTAGGCTCCCCGACAATCAGGGCGGGTAGTTTCGGCAATTGGAGGTCAGGTTGCAATGATCGCCTGGAGGGGTTGGGATTTGGGACAAAGTGCTGCCAAAAGGACCACCTGAAGATAACTAACTTCCGTTCTGATCTGGGTACGAAGCTCTACAAACTGAGCGTTCCTATCTCCATGATTCGTATTGTGGTCATGATCCGTCCTCTTTCAACATGGGGTTAAATGCTAGGTTGTGAGGGTTCAAAATCTGGCTCCGAGATTGAAATTGTTGTCGCGTCGCAGTACCCAGTCTCCATTTTCAAAGCGGTCACCGGTTTCAGTTTAAATGAGGAGGCACAGTGAGTTCATTGCGGTGTAGAGTACTGGGACCTGTCATCAAAGTCTGACAGGCTGGAGTTGATCTGAATGATGGCAGTCAACCAAGACAATTATGAGGGAATTGAATCGCGATAACAAGAACAAGTGTGCACAGGCGTGCAGACCAGTAGCAGGCTGAACGGCAATGAATAGGCTGCCCCTTCAGGGACGTATGTCCTGCAGCTGACCACATAAGAAATTCAGATAATTTCTAGTGGTCAGAGAATTGTGTAGTTAATGTATGTGTGCGTTGCGTGGCATGCTGCTATAAGGAAGAGTAGCGAGGTAGGGTTTACCAAGAAGTAATATGTGTTTATCAACTATGTGATGTGATTCAAGAATATATTCAAACTGATAAATGATGAGTGCCTGCTGGTTTCAGACTGGGCCCAAATTAAAATGGAGAGAGTTGCCGCTATGAGGTCCTCAAGAGAGAGTTCAGCTTGCACATGAACTTGGAAGAGATGCTTCCAGATTTTCGGGAGCAGTTTTCCTAACGACAATGTAAGTCGGAAACACTATAACTTAGATTAGGGCTGAATAGAAACTATATCTACAGGTCCTAACCCCATTTGAATACGATGTTAGAGAAATTAGGTAGAACCACCTATTGCACAATACCCAAGACGTCACAGTTAAAGGACACAGATATTATGTTTTTTGTTTGTGTTGAAAAGGGTTAATTGTTCATTGTGAGTCCCCATTGAGCGACCTCGAATGACCTTTAATTTGCATGGACGGAAGATATCACAAATTCCTTTACGGGATAATGAACAATTGTACAATGTCAGCTACAGTGTTCTTTTTACGAACGAGTGACTTTGAATGCCGTAACAACATGACCGTTCTAAGAAAAATGCTTCCCTCGGTGAGTTACACCTGTAGTGAGATTTCATTATGTCAATGTGTAAACTGTCATTGACTGTTGTAATTGCAACAGGCACTGGTTGCACATTATTTGTCCATAAGTGACCTTGGAATCAACTTTGATAGGCATGATGGGTACCTACGACAAATGTTTCATCCATGAGGTACACCCTGCCTAAAATTAACAACTGAAGTCCATTCAGCCTTTATTCATGTCCTCTTTTCCAGCAAAGTACCCATAATGAAGTAATATCTATTGTATTGACTGCTATAAGAACTACAATGAGAAGATAAAATCTGTTGGACCGATAGAATTAGGGCCCCCAAATTGGATTCCGTGGCTAGTCCTGTGAAAAAACATATACATTGGTGCACGCCGCATGTTTTTTTGTTTTTTTTTTAATGTGGACTGCTCACCATTTCCAAGAATAGAAATGATTTGAGTGATGACTGAAGTTCTTCTTGTAGATGAGGTATTGAATGATGGCATTCAGTTTTAATCTCTTGATGCTTTGAGCGGTTCCCCAACTCAACCTACACAACAGCAGTGGGTTCTTTGTAAAAAAACTTTCTTGAGCATTTCTTGAAGCATGGTGGCACTGGGGGTCCCCATGGGGGGGGGGGACCTCGACCCCTACAAGAAAGAAAAACAAAATTCTAACGAAAAGTCCCCCTCCACATGAAACTATGCTGATAAATCATTACGGGGAGCCACAGCTATGCATTGTTATAATTTTCAGAAATTGCAGGACTAGAAAATAAAGCCTGCATAGCAGTTTTTCTGTTTTGATAACTGAAATATGAATCGGTCTCTGGAGTTCCTTCTGAAGACTTCTCTCTGATAAGGGTGAGATTTGGTTTCAGAGTCCACGATCACCCCTCAGCACCAGGCTCACCCTGGCGTTGTACTGCCCCGACAGGCACCACATCTCAATGGATACCTCATAACTGTGGAATGAAAACCACAACTCTCCCTATGGAAGAACAACCATGAAATCAAGTATTGTAATCAAGCTCCGCTTTCTACCAATTATGTATACATAAATGAATAAGATATATAACCAACAAATACACACATGTTATGTACATATAGAGGACCAGAGCTACACACCCTTACATATTTCATTTATTGTCTGCCCTTCCTAACCTTACTCATAGTGTAATAGATCATCAAATTTTATTTCAGTTACACCCCTGAGTGGAACTCAGTGAGCTTGTCTGGGGCCCACCACAAAGCCCATACCACCACTGACTGTCAGTGTCAGTGGACAACACTGACCATTTCGTCCAGAGTCGATGATGCTCTTCACAAGGGAAATTCTGTTTTCCGGCTAACTCAGTTGAAATTATTCACCATAAATCGGATGAGTCATCCTTTATTCATGAAAATGGAAATAACAAACACTTTTGTGTGATTAAATACTAAGGCAGTTCGTTTGGTGAAATAATTGTTATTTTGGCTCTGAAGTATAAAATAATGTGGTAGGTATTCTGAGCCTAATTGGTAATCGGTTTCAAACCAAACAATGTTCACACTAAAAAAACTACTAACAGCAGTGGATTGTGGGATGGATGTGCCCTGGTAAAGTACATTGTGGGATAGGAGTGTTCTAATGTTGTACATTTTCTTGTTCACATATGGTATAGAAGTTATGTCGTCTCAATTCTCTTCTGATGTTTCTTTTTTACATTCGTATGAAGTTGTCATGTTGGACACCAGTTCCAGTAGTCAGCCCATTATAATGATTTACAAAGTTGGAATTCATTTACAGGTAATGCTGCTACCTGTATAGGCATTCCTAGAATAATGTTTTCAAACTTGTCTCAACTCATCAGAAAATATAATCTCTCCTCGTGAAGCATGCCCTCAATATAGTGTGAATGGGTCTATTCAGTCTGGACAGCTCCATAATTAGTGAGAGAGAGCAGTACAGAGGGACTACTATATGTGGCAGATACTGTGAAGTATTGTCTCTGCTGTCACATTCTGAACCCACCTCAGTCTATTTGCGATTATGGTCTATTCAGGCTCTGGGACAGCTCCATATTAGTGAGAGGAGAGCAGTTTTAGTAAAGAAAGAGGCTACTATATGTGGCATTAAAGGTGAAGTATGTATCTGCATGTCACATTCTGAACCCCCCTCATCTATGTGTGATATGGCTATTCAGCTCTGGGACAGGCTCCATATTAGTGAGAGAGAGAGCATTAGTAGTAAAGAGGCACTACTATTATGTGGCATGTACATGTGACGTATGTCTCTGCATTGTCCACATTCTGAACCCACCTCAATCTATTTGAAATAGTTATTCAGCTCTGAGACAGTCCATATTAGTTAAGAGGGAGCAGTAAAGAGGGCTACATATGTGGCATGTACATATGAAGATGTCTCTGCATGTCACATCTGAACCCACCTCAATCTATTTGAAATATGGTCTATTCAGCTCTGGACAGCTCCATATTAGTAAGCGGGAAGCAGTACAGAGGCTACTATATGTGGCATTTACATGTAATCATGTCTCTGCATGTTACATTCTGAACGCCACCTCATCTATTGAATAGGGTCTCTTCAGCTCTGGACAGCTATATTAGTAGAGGGAGCAGTACAGAGGATACTATAGTGGCATTACATGTGAAGGTTGTCTCTCCAGGTCACATTCTGAACCCCCTCAATCTAGTTGAAAATTGGCTATCAGCTTGGGACAGCTCATATTAGTAAGAGGGAGCAGTACAGCAGGCTTCTATGTGGCATTTAAATGTAAAATCTTGTATCGCGTGTCACTCTGAATAAACAATCAAAAACACTGATCTTTTGACTTCGATTCATCATCAAAGCATGGAGAAGGGGGGACGTCGAGAAATGATCATTGAGGAACACTACATGTACCCTAGACCACATCATGTGCACCAGGTTTGCATTGTCCTCTAGGTGGTGGTGAATTTCCCCCCCCCAAT
This sequence comes from Sclerodactyla briareus, assembly GCA_026419785.1. Taxonomy (NCBI): domain Eukaryota; kingdom Metazoa; phylum Echinodermata; class Holothuroidea; order Dendrochirotida; family Sclerodactylidae; genus Sclerodactyla; species Sclerodactyla briareus. The sequence goes on along the minus strand of JAODTK010003566.1, from coordinate 170,047 downwards.
ATAACTTTAATTTGTATCAATCCTAAGACTGAGATAGGTGCTATAATAGCAAGGTGATGGTAGAGGTGGGGATGTCAATCAATAGAGTCAAAGTTCTATGCTTTCCGTTTACAGATTACAGTCCTTGACGTTTGTGCATGGTCTAGGTGCAAGATCGAAAAGCATCCATATGCAATAATAAATGATGTCGTACAGGCACAACTTTTCAACAATTTTTTTTTTCCATTGAACTTCACCACATTATTTTCACTTCCAACACGAATGCACTATGCGTAGTGTTCCTTGCCCTTTTTCGCACATGTCCCCCCTCAGCTATATCAAAACCCTTGCAAGATTTAGTGTTGCCAACTCAACCAAACTGACACAAAACGATCACCTGCAATCTTTACTTAGCGAATGAGATGAGATACGTGTGCTTGTGACCAAGGTCAAAAAGTCATCTGAGGGCAATTGAATGAAATACAGAAAAAATAAACCGGTAGTAAAGATTATTTGAAGAGTGAAGGTAAAGTCACGAGTCCTAACCACGCAAGGCCAATGTTTTCCATTCAGTGTGGGAAGTCCCCGCGACCGTAACACTGAGTCAGCAGATGCAGCAAGGCAAAATGATGAGGATCCCTTTAGCGACATTCATCACTCATAAGTGACTGTGTGGTCAAAGCAGATAGACAGAATGAAGTGGCAGTTCTTCGAATTGGAACAACCAAATCAATTTAACAAATGGAAAAAAATATCGTTTTTTAGGGTATATGTGTGGGGGAAGCGAAGTGCATACAGGCCTATATATTAGCAATTGCATCCCTCCAATACCCTGGACAAGGAGGAGTCATGGTAGGTAAAGTCAGTGTCCAATAGCCGGGTGTCTCACATGTTGGACATTGTACCACATGTCGTATCACTATGTGACTGAGGGTAAGTCATTGCCAGTCATCGTTTCAATGTGTACAGCAGTTAAGTCTTGGTCTTTCAAAGTGATGTGGGTTGTATTCAATTTTCATTATTTCAAGGCCACAAGTGACTGAGGGTGCATCATTTTGTTGACGTGCAATGACGCACCTGGTCTGGGGTTAAGGGGTGGTGTGGTCAGGCAATTGACAAGTGCATAACTGTTCAGAATGACTTGGATCATAGCCATTTCCCAGTCCATCAAATGTCTTATGCTATTTTTAGGGTGCAAATTTTCACCAAGGCTTTCAAACACATATTCCCTCCTATTGGTGGGGTGGGGAATGTATCTCAATATGACCAACCCCATGCAGCACATCCCATAACAAATATTCTGGCTGCCCGTAATATACAAATAGATAATAGAACAGACAAGATTCATTGTATTTCTAGTTTATAGATAGCCCGGTTGAGGCACATTTCTGAATATGTGGCTCAGTTAGTTAATGTTGATCCAGTATGACTTAGGGCAATTGTTTAACATGTGATGATCCCCGCAACCACTTTTCCCAAATAGCTAGTCACACATCAAGTGACAGTCAACACCAGATAAGAGCGTGGGGAAGAAGAGAGATACTTTAGACTTAAACCCCTGCCATTTCTGCCGGGGTACAGGGTAATGCCCTCAAGTTTGCTTCAATAGCAAAAAAAAATGCCACAAATGTGCCCTGCCCCACTTTCAGAAGCTTCCTTGACCCATTGCTTTCTTCGTCCTCCCCAACTCACTCTGCTTCTACACACACCACAGTTAATTCCTTCATTAGGACTTTGTCTATGAATCACAGGTAATGATACCCAAATGGTCAGTCCTGCCTGTCAGTAATTCACAACCTGGAAGCGTGCTTTTCGCACATTCCCAAATAGGAAGTGTAAAACAATCAGAATAATCAGTAGACTGATTGCACACAGAGAATAATTGGAATTACCCACCTCAATCCTCTGAGCTGCCAGTGCCAGGTACCATTCCACACTGAATGTCTGACAGGCAGTTTCTAAAGTTATTGTGTTTGTTTAAACCCTTTCTCCCCCACAACTGCTTTGCAGTCTCCACACACAGATGAGAGATTAAATCCCTTGTGAGGATGGGAATTGTTGACCAGTCAAAACTGAAGGCTTATTATAGTAGACACACACAATGAAGACAGTGGTTGAAGAGGATAATGGCCGGGCTACATAAGGTTCTAAATTAGTTCAGCAGGACATTTCCTGGTGTGCATTTCTGCGGTAATAACTAGTTAAAGGGAAATTTGAGAGATATCACCGTTTTCAATTAATGTAAACGCAACAACAATTGCAATTTATCCCCTCAGTAAATATAATATTACGCCTATGGAAGAAATTGCCAGTTGTCTACCCCCCTCCCCCCACCCTCCCATCGATATCCACATTATCGATAGAAGTTTACGGCAAGAAGAAAACGTATCTGCATAGCCAATTAGGAATTTGTAAATTAATGCAGTGATGCAGGCTTCATTTAGGGCTACATTTTTCAATTTTCATAGGGCTATGAACCTGGGGGAGGGGGGGGGTGGTGCATTAAGAAAGAGGCGTTTCTGCCGTGCAATTCCCACGCCACCCGTAACAACACCACTACGATCAGGAGGTACATACATAAATAGGCCTGGTCACTGGTTGCTGAGTCCAATTATCAGACATATCAGGAATAATAAATAAAATGACAATTGAAGAATCTGTGTACTGTCTTCATGGGGGGAAGACTTGTATGGGGGGGGTGAGAGGGGAATGGAAGCAACCAGATTTTATGATGATGGCAACACAACACTTTGGGTGGTCGAACATATAACACTAAATGAGAGGAGAGATATACGCAAGAAGAGGCGTTTCTGCTTTGGCCAATTAGGAATTTGTCATAAATGCAGTAGTGATGCAGGTTCAAGAGGGCTACAGTATTTTTTAATTTTCACAAGCTGCCTATTGAACCTGTGGGAGGGGAGGGGGGGTGCGTGCAAGACCAAAATGGCCAACCCCCACCCGTAGCAACACCACTACTGATAGGAGGTACATATAAGCTGATCACTGGTGCTAGCCCAATATTAAGACATATCAGGAATGATAAAAATGACAATTCAAGAATGTGAACTGTCTTGTCTGGGGGAATATGTTGTGCTAGTCCATACTCAAACATATCAGGAATAACAATAAATGACAATTCAAGAATTTGTACTGTCTTCACTGGGGGAAATTTTGTTTGTTTGGTTGGCTATATCTTGTTCCTCACTCTGTACAATGAATCGTTGCGATATATAATGATTGTCCTACGGTGACCTGGAATGACCTTGACCGATACCAAAAACATAGGGTTTAACTTCGTCATGTGTACAATCACACACTTACTTTGAACTTAATAGATACTTGCATTCATTATATTCCAGCTGACAGAGCAGATGGTCAAATGCCAATTTATCACATTTCAGTGTTTTAGCTGTCTTGACCTTCACACATGCATTGAGATAGCTTGTGTAGGGGAGAGTATCTTAGTATGGTTTGCCCATTGACTTTTTCGTTTGTCTTAACAAGACGCTTCCGTCCAACACATAAACATCATGCAAATTCACCAGGTCAAAGGTCATGAGGTCACAAGGCACTAGTTCAAATGAGGTCAAAAGTTGGTCACCAGATTAATTTCACCCAGACGAACGTAACTTTCCATTCCGACAGTCCTCCAAAATGTTTCGTTGCGGAATATATTACGATTTTATCTGTCTTGACCCTCACATTCATTGAGAGGTTGGTGATGAGAGTTATTGTCTATGGTAGTGTCATTCACTTTTTTGTTTGTCTTAACAAGAATTCTTCCCACCAACCCAAAAAAATCAGGCAAAATCCCCAGGTCAAGGTCAAATGAGGTCATAAGGCCAACATGTCAAAGTCGGTCAAAGTCGGTCCACCGATGTATTTCAACCAGACTAACGAAACTTTCCTTACGACAGTCCTCCAAAATGTTTCGTTTCTGAGATTAATACTTTTTCCTATGTGCCCTTTATGACCTTGACCTACCCCATAAACAATCGGGTCATCCTCACCATACATCTACCCCATACCCAAGTTGACTTGATAGATACCGCGTTCGTAATATCGTGCTACAAGCTTTTTGAACTTTGCCCTCTCGTGACCTTTGAATGAAACTTGAACGTGCACCTAAAACCTAGGGTACCTCCCCATAGGTGCAACCCCATACCTAATTTGGAACTTTATACCAGTTTGCGTCTTTAGATACGTTCGACAGGGGTGTCCACACACACACACACCCACCAACACAGACACACCCACGCATACGCACGGTGCAATGACTGCATAGATTCCTTGTGCCTTCGGCGAGGAATCAAAAAGCATTTAGTCTCTGTAAAGATGGCTGTATCAGTGGTTGGTAGGTGTTATGGATACTTTGGAGATAGAGAGCCAACAGAACTTCTGCTAAAGTGCCCTTATTCACAAAATGCCACAATGAAATACTGACATAACTTCCTGGGTTGGGCCCAATTGTGACATCATGCATCATTGCACATTGGGATTCTCCTCAAGTTCTCTGCATAATGGACAAACTTTGGAGGCCCAGTAACTCCACCTAGGACCATCGTATTGAAATGGGGTTTGGCTTAAGATACAGTTTTAATTCTTCAACAAGTACCTCCGTTGTATGCAAGCTTGAGTTGTCCCCTTCAGCGGTTTGGTGTTCTCTATATGTGAAGTTGCAATGATCAGACTGCCCAATTTTTCCCCAGCCTTCACAAAAAATTAAAATCGTCATTTGAAGCCCATGCAGGTTCCTCAACCTCATTCCTATTCATTGACCCCATGTCACAAATGGAATTTATTGTCGCTCCTATCCCCCCCCCCCTCCCCCTCCCCAGACAGTTGCTGTCACGTCGCTCGGAAGATGGACCTTTCATTGTTGCCATTTTTCATATTTTTTGGAATGCCTCGATGAGATGGTGTATTATCACTTGTTACATTTTCCAACATCTCTCTTGCCTTTTATTTGCACTGACTCCTCCAGACCCATTTGCTCCAAAAAAAATTCAGGTAAACCATGGGCTCTATGGAGCCCAGGTAAGTAACAATGATCTATGGAGTGCCAGTTTATTGAAGAGGATCAATGTTTTGTCCCAAAAAATTTTCATTTTTTGCCACACATGTGTCCCTGCAGTAGCCCCTATCTGTCTGCTCCTGAGGGCACACACATATCTGCTTAATAAATCTCATTGCTACTCAGTTTCAAGTTTTGAAATGGACCAGAAAGCCAAAATGCTCAGTGACTCCTTGACTCAATTCTTCCGTGACCAATTTAAGTACTGTCGATTTCATTTACTCATGATGGAGTACTTTTGGTACGTCACTGCCACATACCAAGCATGAGCTCCATCCATCCCGTTTCTGGGCTAAAATAGGCCAAAATATAAATTTTCCACAATCCTCCCCAACCTCCCCCAAAATGACCCACATCTACATCAAAAACCAATGATGGTATTGTACTCCCCTACAAAATTGCATTTCCAGTAAGTTCAAGATTGAACCAAGCATTCTGGACTTTGATCTCTTTTGACCTGACCCCACATACCAAGTATGGGCCTATTCCATCGGTGGGGTCGAATTATTTGTTAACCAGTCCAGATTTGTCAACCACATGAACCCACGTCCAGGACTGCCAAGATTCCCTCCGCCTTCATCAAGGAATTAAAAAGTGGGTCTTATGGAGATGTACCAGGACCACCCAAGGAAATAATCAAGAGACTTACAGCTTGCTTTGTCTGCTGGATGATTTAACCTTCTGGAAGATCCAGTGCCAGGTAGTCGTACTCGCTGCTATCGCCGCGGTAACCACATACTAGGAGGAAAAGATAAGCTGTCATGGTAATGCCAAATGCTATGTAGACGATCACGTTCTGCTGCATCTGTTTTGAAAAAAATCAAGAAATAAAGTGAAGCATCATGAAATTATGAGTGGTGGAATATATATTCAAAACTGGAGGACTTCCTCACATGATGTTACTGGGGTGTGGTTGTGCATCGCCCCACCGTCAATCTAGGTGGTTATAATAGTATTAAGTTTTGTGTCTTGATAGTCTTGTTCAATTCAGCCGGACTACACCTCCACCTTCTTCACCAATTCTATTCATAATTGGCAGCCAATTACATCCAGCTAAAAAAATAAACTAGACCTCATAATTCCTACAAAATCTATCTAGTTCTTCTGTTCATTTTGATGTCTTTTTCTGATTCAGAGAATCAAACCTGTTCATGGATCAGCTGGGGTGCAAACCTGATACTGCACATTACTTCCAATCCTTCACCAGGTAGCACAAGTCGCAATGCCTCATTGGGAGTACCTTCTGAATGTGAGGGAGATGACACACCCGGGCGGCAACTTGCAAACGGTCGTCCCTTATTTATCCTCTACTAATCTCTTGTGCGATTGCCCGAGCAAAAAGGTTTCTAAATTCTTGAGAGGTGTCATCCTTAGAACATTCATGAAGTGAAGCAACTCCCAACGTCATATAGTAAATTTCGTTTTGGTAGCATGAAATTTAGTCTAATTTTGCAACAGTTTACCATTTCGAAGTCTTTGGTCTTGCTTAATCGCATTAGAACCAGGGTCTCCCAGGGGGGAGGGGACACGCTCTACTAACGCAACCCTTCGTTGTTCACACAGCAATGTGAGTCACTTTGGATTTGAACAATGACCCACCCTTCCGTGACCATAAATTTAGCCTGCCCCTTTGTGGTACTGAAATGTGGTGTGTGTGTGTGAAGGTGGATGGGGGTTAATTGCTACATAGGACAACATGCAAAGATGTCCCCAGGCCTCATTCATCCATCTCCATCCTCTTGTACGAGCACCCAAGAAAGGTGGCACATGTACTATCTTTGTAAGCCACTACCGACCAAAACCCCATATTCCTGATGGTTGGGCGGGTGGGGGAGGGGGGAAGAGCCCAGTTTGAGAGGAACATCCCAAGACAACTATACCATTTCATTACATCCCTAATGAAGTTTTTTTGACCATCACCATTACGAGCGTGTTACCGATGAAGGCACAGGGGAGATCGACAGAAATCCAATGGATCTTTGGAAATTTTTGTCATCTTTGATGATTAGCAAACCGAACAATTTGACCCTGATTACATTATTGTGGTTGTTCTTTGGCTAAGCTTGTGTAGATGCCCGCCTGGCCTCCAATTGGACGCATGGGTAATCATTTAATACACATGCTAGTTCATGCATCAATGTTTCTACAACCCGCAGCACGAACCGCATCGCGCATCGGTAGTAATAGGCGAGTCCCCTTCCCGATTCCTAACCTACATGATACTCTACCCCCACCCCCCTCCCTTTCTGTACTGATAGAGAAACCTTGAAATAGGGAAGCTGCACTATTCTTACCCAAGCAAATAGAATTGTGGCCTCTGAATCCTGCTGGGGACAGGTAGGTAGCTGACGCCATGGGGTACCCCATGGTCAATTGCATCGGGTTTGGAGGTAACCCTCTGAGGGTGCATTCCAGCACCCAGCCTCTTCCCCATCTGGGGGAAAATGAAGACAGACAAAGCTGAACTAAGGCTCGCCGTGCTCAATCCAAATGTTCTGTCCATTTCCAAATCAACTTTATGTTTGTAGAGGGGATGGCTTTCCTACAATTTCCAGTCATCTCTTCTGTGAGCTCCACAACCACAAGTGCTCAAGTTTCTTGAACTTTTTCGAACGCGAATACCTTATGCAGACAAATATTCTGGCAAAGGGAGGGCGATGGTTGCCAACCCAGTCCTATGTGAAAATGCCAGACACTCTGTTGGCACGTTGAGACTTGCATTGTCGAGAGGGTAAGTAGAGTACGGGAAATAGAATCGACAGTGTGCTAAATGTAGCTCCATAAGCTCACATGGGATTCCACTGCACCAAAAATGTCCTCGGAGGGGGGGGGGGAGACAGGTTGGATCCGATATAGGAGAAAGTACAATCTTTTTTCCTGCAGAAAAATCTCCCGACCTTGTGTGGGGGGGGGTTGTTGGGGGGGGGGGGTGTCATTTAAAATTTTTGGCCCTGATTTCAATCAAACTTTGAGACGTGTTTAAGTCTGTAGGATTATGAATCTTCCCTCCCTTTTCGAAACACAAAAATGTCTTGACCAACTGGCATGAATACCTCAATTAAGTGATTCAGGTATAAATCATCCAGAGACAAGCAGACCTGAAACTATGTGTACAGTATGCTTATGGTTTCATTTTTCTCCTGAGCGAAAGGTGGACAGTTTAAGTTGGACAAAACTAGAGTTGCCGCTACCTTGCAAGATTTTTATTTTCATGCATCCAAAGTTGAATGCTACACAAAAGTTGTACAATATAATGTCCTATTCCATTCAAAAGGTTGTTTCAACTTGGTTTTTTTGTGTCATTCTGGAGAGAATTGTATAATCTTATTAAATCAGGACAGATGGTAACCCTAAGACTGACCAAGCCGGTCAAAAAGACAACATGACTAGCACATGTTACTTGAACAGTCCCACAGATGCCAACAAGCTCGGCACTGCAACGATCATACTCCCATAAGGTTGACCAGTGTCGGGTCTAGTCTCGCCACCAAGTCGAGTCAAGGCCGGTCTTTTGTGTCCGAGTCCCAATTCTTGTTCCATAGTCCTATCCCTTGGCATTTTAGTCCCAGAGTCCCCAATACAACTTGGCATTTCGCGGAAATATATGTATCAGCGCAACAGTGCAAGTTATTGCAGTTGTAAGTTGTTACATCATCATTGTAATGTTACACTTCCATCCTAATGCAAAGTTTTCCTGTACCTGTTTTAGAGTTTGACTTCCATTCTCTTGAATTATTTCATAACAAGTGTCATGTAAATGAAAATTGCACTGCAGCAGTGGCCTAAACTAATCAAATAGTGCTGATAACAACCATGTACCCCACCTGATTCTCCTACCTTGACACTGTTAGGACGTAATATATTCAGAAGGTCGGTAAGCCTCTGAAGTTTTTTTCAGCTGCGTATTCTTCCACCCAGTTTTCAATATTTTGTCCTGGGTATTTTCTTGCGCTCTTGAACCTGGTCTTGGACGGAGTCCCCGTCCGAACAAATGAGTCCCAGGTCAAAGTCCTCCAAAATCAGTCTGGCTACCGTTCCCCGTGACAGGCCAGATCAAGTCCTGCCATCACTGGAATTGCTCAACAAAAGTCAAATTGTTTGCTACTTTGCTATATTCACTTGCAAGCCGGAACAACCAATTTCAGCATCAGGCGCACTAACTCTAACTATAACACCAAGGGTGCTTTAGCTCGAACTACACAAATGTACCAGACAAATGTACTATTATGTACCAATTTTCAAGATCATGAGGCAAAGGCAAAGCGTTTCAAACAATGGACATTGTGCCTCAAGCACTTTTGACCTGATTTTCATATGGTAAGATTTCTTAGCATGCAATAAACATTCACATGATGGCCCCAAGGCCCCAACTGACCTTGGGTCCCAAGATCCTGGGCACCCTGGAGGGATGTTAGATCATTTTTAATTGAACCTCATCGCTGTCAACAGAATTTGTAGGAGATACAGATTTTGAGGGTCATTAATGAGCTCTAGAGCAAATTCCAGGCACCACCCACACCCCACCAATGCCCTTACCATAGACCATTACATTACCTTGAAGTAAATCATTGAAGCCTTGGAAGAGATGCATTTTAAGTACCATTTTTGTGAAATTCATAAATGAGGCCTCAGGCCCAAGTTAAACCTTGGACCAAAAATTCCTGAACACCCCAAAGGAATGGCTGCTAGACCATTGTTATGACCAAACGGTAGCATTATAGGCACCGAATTTTGTAAGAGGAGAATCATTTTGCATAATTCCATAAATGGGCCCCCACAGCCCACACTGGGCCTTGGGTCCTAAATCCCTTGGCACCCTGCAGGTACGGCTTTTGGACCATCATTATGACTGAACATCACACTGTGCACGAAGTTAGTAGGATATTTTTTCGTATTTCCTTATAATGGGCCTCTAGGGCCCAACTGGACCTGAACCCAATTCCCAATGGCCCTCTATCCAAGGATCTTACATGGAACTTCAAGTTAAAATCAGTGAAGCTGGTAGGAGATTCATTTCAGTACCATTGTGTGAATTTCATTTATGGCCCTCGGGCCAAGTGGCCTTGGGACCAAAATTACTGACCACCCCGAAAGAGGCTGTTTGGCCATCATTAGACCGAACATTGGCCTTGCACTAGAATTTGTTGAGATACATTTCAAAATTTCACGCATAATGCCTCGATGCCCTTTCCATTACTTTGCCCTTGACCTTCACAAAGCAACTGTCCCGTGATGGGTCAATGAGACACGTGTCCCATTTGGGCGACATCCATCCAGATTTTTGGGCCAAAAAACAATTGTTAACAAACTGGAATAGAAAGACAGATAGAATAATTCCATAGCTCAACACATCATAGCGTTTCGCGCTAAAAATTCCCAAATACCCTCTCCGGTGATATACACCCACATACTGGCACCTTCCCTCCATGTTTGCTCTAGCCTTGGTTTGTCCCCACACTTGCATACATTCCAAGCTGTGTACAGAAACTCAGGCCGTAGCAAGCGGAGGGGGGTGGGGATGTCACCCTTCGACTTTTGGCCCTTCATCTAATTGGCAGATTGCATTCAGCGTCGCAAGAGAATGGCAGTCCGGCAAACTATGTTGTGACGGCTCGTCGCCGTCAGTGTAATTGGACGTGACTCTGTCGCATTCGCCAGGGAATAAAGGTTTCGCGTTTGACATTTCATTTTCATTGAGTTCGACAGTTCTTTGACAGTTTTTGTTCTCTAGGTCCTATCTTTCCAGAGAGCAAAAAAAATTCAAACCCATTTTGCTGAAAACAATTAAGAACTTTACCCAATTTCCCAGTCCTACATGACCAGTCGGTTTTAGACAGGGAATCATGCGAGCGGCAAACTATAGTACAAGGCCGAGATAGAGGCCAAACCCCCCCCAGTTTTTTTTAGATCGAAAATTCAGCAGAAACTCACCCAACTTTGGGCACAGAATAAGTTAAAATCTGGTGAGAGAGTCCTACTTCTAGTGTGAAAGAAGATTGACTAAATCGCCAACTTTGATCCTTGAACATTAAAAGTGTCAAATTTTTGTGCCTTTGCGCACAGCGTGTATCGATGTCGGTCACACTCACGAGCTCAGTAAAATCACGCATTGTTTGGATCAGGGCAAAAAATTCCCGCGTTCCAAATTAAAGGATTCTGCGTACGTGGTGAGCGGGTTCAAGTAATTACTGATCGCCCAATTTTTACTTGAGATATGCACCAGATTGCAATCTTAGACGTTCCTATTCAAATTTTCCAAAGGCGAGGGGGGACACCCCTCCCCCTCCCCCCATATCAGTCACCATTGCCACATCCGGCGGCAAAACTCATCTCCTCCCCCCCCCCCCCCCCATTAATCAACTCTCCGCTATGCCCCTGCAGAAACTGCATTTTCTGTAACATGTTACACTATAAATGCCACCACCCTGTGTTCATAGGAGCGGGCACTGGACATGTCTACAAGCACTGTCAATAGGCTGCCATTACCTCTCTATCCTTATTTGCTCCTGGGCCAGACAGACTTTCTGTCTATGAACCTAGTTTTCTGGATTCAGAGAAAGTCTCCAACTTAGCCAAGTCATATATGGCAAACGTCCACAACACTTACCATGGATGCCCCAGTCCCTGAGACATCATGCCAAATACACTGTACCCTAGTGCTTGCAATACTATAAAGGGCATGCCTAAAATTCACAGACATCCCCAAAAGAGGGTAAAGTGCCTTAGCCGATGCTCTCATCTTATGTCTTGTCCATTGTTGGTTTCAAATCCAAAGTGGACCCTGGTGTTGGCGTCCATTGTATGACCCGCTGTTGACAATAACTCACCCGCTGCTTGGGGTATGGGGGGTGTGTCATACAGTGACAAGTGCTTATCCTAACATTTTGAGTAATTCAAATCAGAAAGCAAAAAAAAGGTGAGGACTCAAGGTTTCTATTATGCCTTTAATTACTCAAGATCCTCAGTTGCCCCAGGTTGATTGACTTGTCACAAAATAAATTTGCTGAATAGCATGTTTCATCACAGCTTGCAGTTGTGAGTTTCGGCGGCTTACACACCTTAATATGTGGAGTTCCGGTCTAAAAATAGAGCCAAACCTTCCAAAAGCTTCCATTAAGGTAATACCAGGTAGTGACGTCTGGAACACTACTGTACTGCCTGTAAACTTCTGACAGATACGCATCGTGTGACAGCAGCGCAACATTAAACAACTGAACATATCGAAAACCCTAGCAGCAAACTACCAAAAGTGAGCAATTTTTTCGATTGAACATCTTCAGGATAACCATGTTCACTGCTAAAGTAAAACACATATGGGTCAGATGCAGCATCAGGAAAGGAATGATTTGTATGCGTTACTAGTTGGGTGAAGCTACCTGCTGTCCGAAAGCCGCGTTCACAACTCTAGGCCTAGGCCTGTTTTAGGCTGGCTTTTAAGCATGGCGGTGATCACGGGGGACGGGGCATGTCCCCCCCAAGATTTTTGGTGGGAAATAAATATCAAGTTTCCCCCTCAATATTTGGGGACTGTGAAAAATCCCATATCATACAGTACGGCCACAACACAAGCTCTAACTTATTTCTTATCATAATTGCTGAAATTTATGTTGAAAGGCCGACAATGCAAATTTTCGCTGTAAGCGCTGTATCTAGTATCTTTTCGCTACATGTGTAATACAGTAGGCCCCATGTATCCGCAATAACTTTGTCGATTCTGATTCAAATACATTTTTGTCCAACACGTCTTCTTCCGTGGCGGTGACAAATGGTAGGCACAGAGATTTTGTGGTCTTTTAAAAGCTTCCACCCCTACACGTAAACTGCCTATCGACATCATTTTGCATCAGAGGCCCCCATCACTTCCGGTCACAGGGCTACAAGGGTCAACAATGGGCTCACGAGGAATTCATATTCCAGTAATGGATCACACCAAATCATTCCGTCCCTAAATATGAAAGGGGACTGGCTGTCCAAATATCTCGCTCTGAAAAACAGGGAATTTATTATTCAATCAGATGGGACATGTTCAACATTCCAACAACAACCGCACAAGTCCTGGTTCTTATACTTTGCTGTCCAATCTATTTCTATTTAATAATGCTTAAGCCACTGGCCACTCAAATAAAATTGTGGAATGGCCCTAGATGACCCTTGACTGCGATTTACCAAATACCACATCTGTACCATTGGTTTTTATGAACCCCCTGACGACTTCATGACAAGCCCATCTTCTCTGTAGTAAGTGGGAGCCACTGAAACATCACAATATGGTCCCTGAATTACCCCAAAATGAATGTTTGACCTCTAGGATCTGAACACCTCACTGTCTATTGAGTCGATGATGAGACTTATCAACTCCTGAATCGTGTAACTATTCTGTAGATGAGGCACTGAGCCATAGTTTTTCACTCATTACCTTAACACAATATCATTATCATCTCATTAATGTAAGGTGACATGCTTATCGAAACCATGTGTTGTCAGTTTGTTGCACCCTCACTGATGTCCATCAACAGTTTGAGTGACAATGACTACGTTGTCCAGATTTGACATTTTATTACTTGGCTTCTGAGCCCTGCCTACTAATGAACTTTATTTGAATCAGCACCAAAACAACATGGACCATCTACTTCACTCCTTGGGCTCCACCACTCGATATGGGAGTAATATCAGTGCTGGATTCGAATCCTCTCAATCCGAGTCCGCGTCACAGTGTCTGAGTCCAGTCCTATCAAAATTTGACCTGTACTATTTCATGATTTACGGCCGAGCTTGACAACCACGTATTGCTCCCTACCAAGGCATGTTTTGAATCTCCGGCTACTATTACAATGTATGACATACAAGACTTTAATCGAAGACTGGTCTGGTTATACACTACTTGACAGGTGTCTAATATCAGGGGCTAATTATTTCACTCTAATAGCAATTGCATAACGATTTTTTTGTTTTTTTAATTAATATAATCTCATACTTTGGGTGCAACAACAATGAGAGGGATGACATTTCTCACTTGACCTCTCACCTGACTAAAATTATGACAGCAATGTAGTCCATAATAGGAATACCACCTGATATGAGCTTGATCCATCGGGTGGGAGTCACTTGGATCACGTTTACAAGCTGAACTTGGCCAGAATATCACTTTTCACCTGCTGCCTCCACAGGGTACCTAGGCTCTCGTAGGAACCACACACCTAATTCCAACCAGATCAGACCAGCATACTTTTTAGGTTTACGAAGTGTACAAGGATTTTCTGCCTTGTCCAACAATGACCTCAGGTGCCTTGGACCTGACCCCAACCAATAGAGTTCATGTGCGCATCAGGGGGATCCGACATACCCGATTATGAGCTTCATCCATCGGCTAGTATTGTGCTTACGACTGACATTTGCAGAACTATTGATTTTCTCAAAATTCCTATTTTTTTGAATAAAAATGACCGCCCGGTCTACCCCCAAGAAAAAGAGGTTCCTGTGTCCCCATAGAAATGCTACCAACAAATTCAACCTGATCATACTAACCTTTCTGGACTTATTAAAAGGATTTTTAGACTTTGACCGCAGATGCCCTTTGACCTGGCCAAACACCAGAGGGTATGCAAGGTTTCCGTTAACCCGGATCCAGGTCCTGACGCACAGATATTACTGCAGGGATGCACAAAAATTCTCAGACGCGCGTCCTTGGGACGCAGGTGTGTTTGAACATCAACGCACGAAACGATTGGTCTCTATTTGGCCACAACTCTTCCCCAAGCACGCGAAGTGTAGTCATAATTCAGCTTGAGTTTCAAGTCAATACGTATCCATTCCATCTTTTTCATTGGCACGGGACGCAGGTGTGTTGACCGCGTACGCACTACAATATGTCTCTAATAATTCGCCACAACTCTCTTCCCCAAGCCGCCAGGTGCAGTCATAATTCAGCTGGCGAAAAGCATTGAGTTTCCAAGTCAAATACTTATTCCGATTCATCTTTTTGATTGCATGCATTGTTCGGGCTCCCGCCAAGAAAACGAAAATACTATATGCCAGCTTCGAAATGGATCGGAGTTCCGATACTCTTGGTCACGCGAGTAATAAAATTATATTCCGTTTGCATGCTTGCCTGCACAGCGCTGTTTCTCATTTGCTAGTGCATACCCATACACAACACCATACACAACAACATAGAAGTATGTGTGTACACATGTAGTTCGGTCATTTCACATTACCTCGATCATCTCTCGCACACACAATTAACGTCTGAAGTGTTATTGCATGCTCTGTGATTACGCCAAAACACTCGAGCGGTAGCGATCGCCACAAAAAAATGCTGTGGCATAAATGGATCGATTTACTCAATTCCCTGGATACAACGATTATAATTGATAGTTTTAGCAATGATTTAGCACATTTACAATCAAATTCCAGACTGTGTCTAGCTTCGGCATCCATGCCAATCGAGGCAGAGTTATGCGGTAGCAGACGGCCATTGTCGTTTGAGTGTCTTATGCATAGCGCGATGTACACAGCATATAACCTCGTTAGTTACAGCAGAAGGACCGCTCGTTTTGTGAGTTTCATTTATCGGGGAGGGCGGGGGGGGGGGGGGGAAATGTCCAGCTCATGTGTAAATTGCAAGACATTTTTGCTTAAACCTTTGGTTTATATTTTGAATGTGTGGTTTGCGTACGTTTTATACTTTTGATGGTAATTTGCACTTCTGCCGCCCCTATGTTGGGTAATCAGTATCTCGTGATCGGAACTTGATGAGCAATTTCCCGATTCCGATTATGCTATATCGGTTCCGATTCGATGATCGTTTTGAATACTAGATGACAAAAAGTTTGACTAAGAATTTGATTGACAAGTTTTCAGACCTTTAGTTAGAAACAGAAAATGTAGGTCTTGCATACCATTGTAATGAAACAGGGTACTGGGGTTTGAGCGGTCAGGAATAGCTGGAGAAAGAGGGGTTTGCGAGTATGTGAGTCTACTCCGCTGCGGGATTATTTGTACGCGTTTCCATTCCCCTAGCGCCCATCTTCCCGAAAGCGCCCACCCAACTTTTTTTGGCAAACTTTTAAAATATTAAGTCTATATTTACGGCCGTAAAGCCTGAGAAATATTTTCTGTATCCATGCGATATGCCAGCAGTAGCACAGCACTATTGCTCGATTCATTGTAAGTGCCATACAGCCATAACACAACCGCGTGGGTATTAAAACCGAATCGCTCGAGCGCTCGCCATCTCCGCTCGCGATTAACGATATTGTGGCCTTGACCTCGCGTAGACCTACGGTACTCAATTCCATGAATGACTGAATGGAGTGATTCAACAAGTTCACTGGATACAAGATTTTTATACCGTAGTTTCAGCAGATTTTGCACCGTTTCACAATCAGATTCCAGGTCGTGTTTTGCTTCTGTATTCAATGCCAAATCGAGACAATGGTTACGTGGTGGCATGCAGTATGTGTCACGTACGCCTGTATTACCATAGCTCGTTGTAGTTTGAGGGCGTGTTATATTGTACGCGCAATGGATGCCTACAAACTAGTTACGTAGCGGCTGAATGATCGATCGTTCTTGTGATTTTCCTTTATCGGGAAGGGCGGTTGGAGAGGGGCGGATACACTGCTTTGTGGAAAATAGCAAGAACATTGTCTGCTTCAACCTGTGCGATGTTTTGGAATGTGTGTTTACATAGCACAGTGGTCATCTCCTACAGAACCCAAAATCGAATACGAACAAACTAATACAAAAAAGTTTGTAAAGTTTTATTACTCTTCGTAAGCGCCCCATCGCCGTGTGGACTTTACAAGCGCCATGGGCGCTTAGCGGGAATGAATACGGTATGTGGATTTTGCTGGTACTGACCCAGGCTCGTTGACACCCCCATGTTCCGACCCAGTCCGACTTGTGTATTGAAACACATATAGGTCGGGACCTAGAGATGTAATTTTATTTTGCAAACGTTCTCTGTTCCGACGTAGAAAGTAATAAGCAAAGCAAACACATAACGTAGCATTGTACAGTTGATAATTTAAGCATGGCATTTTGTGTGATAATATGAACATTGTAACTAAATAAAGCCTTGAATATAATTTTTTGGCATATGTCTCCCAGTGTCTCTTTCTTATTTTGCATATAAAAAACAAGGGGTTAAGTGGGATATCTCCAAAAATGTTCGGGACTGACAAATGGCTGTGGTTGGTGACTGCAAGTCCCGGGACTCTTGGCATTCAGAAATAACGGAAACTCTGTACGTTGTAATCATCATGAGGGAACCGACATACCAGGTATGAGCTTATCCATTTGGTGGTGGTCAAGTAAGCCAAGTCACAGCCAAAATGGCCAAAATATAGATTTTTCACAAAATTTCATGTTTGACCAAAATTCACCCTCGGATTAACACCACTAGGCCAATGGTGCTGTAGCTCAAAACGCAACCAAATCTACAAAGACGAATGTACAATTATGTGACTAAAATGTTCAAACATTATCAGGCCAAAAAAGCAATTTCAAACAATGGCCTATGTGCCCCATTGACCAAGATGTCTTAAGGTGCTTTACTAGGCACGCGACTGTGCGAATGTGCGAATACCGAAAAAGTTATCTTCGCTCCTGGGATATTCCTATGGGTCTAGTAATTGGCACGCGCATGGGCAATGTGCGATTTGCCGACGAAAATTGAATTGTCGGGTGGGTTGGTGACAATCGAATCGTGTGGTCGCGCGTGGAAGCCCGCCGATTTATGCCAATATGGAACGCGGAATGGGACACCGTATACGGAGAATTTCAGTATTTTGCTACAAATAGGCTTATATCGGTCACAAAATCGTGCAATTTCCTTTATTCGCCTGTTTAAATAGGCCTACATATCTATTGCATTATTCTAACTGTGCCATATGTTCGCATAGACGGCATGATAGATTGTGTCAAGCGTTTTATAACCTGATCAGTGGGAATTTTCCACAAGGTATCGGGAATCTTCTGCACTCGGGTTGGATAGAATATACTCGGGGATCGACACACCCCGGGAATGTTATATTGTTTCTAGGGCCGTCTTTTGACCCCACCCAGGCATGAATCTGAACAACTTCATCCCGGAATATGATATGTCGTGTCTAGTTAACCCTGTCACTCATGCATGCCTCTAAAAGTGAATTTCACTCCAATGAATTAGTCCTCAGCACACCTGAGTGAGTTATCACTCTATAATGGGCGACAGATTCCTGCTCCATGGAGTGAAATGCGCTCTGGAAATGGAGTGATGATCACCGTATTCGTGCTCTTTTGGAAACATTGGAACACTCTTTTGTTTTTGAAGTGTGTCGCCCATTTCCTTGGAATTTCTCTAAGGACAATACACGCCCCTACTCTATAGGCCTATAGGCCCGGTTTACGCTTGTCGTCAATTGGGTGAACTGCGTTCTCTGTTTCTTCTTCATGATGAGGTATATCCTGTGGCAGTAATGACACCTTGCCTAAATTGATGTCTTCACGAAGCGCCATGTTTTTTGTTGTTTTCGCGCTAAATAGCGCTACATCCGCTCATCTATTTCTGTGTTCCCCTGCAATTTTTATTTTCGCGCGTCGCGATTCGCGTGCCTAGTAAATACCCGCGCGACACGTGACACACGATTTTTGCTTTTCTGGGAAATCGCCCCTCTCGTTTCGCCTATTGCGCATTCGTGTGCCTAGTACAAGCACTTTAAGGCCAATGGACATGTAGCTTCAAGACGTTCTTTATTTGCTTATATATGAGGTGTAATGATGCATATAACACAACCAAGCACTGCGACTGCGTTTCTCCCCGTCTCGGTGGTGAAAACGGCAATACAAACTATTACGTTAATAGATTTCGTGACGTTCAAGGGGGGCACCGCAGAACCGTGCAATAATGGAACCGTCTGCGCAAGTACATGGCGTACGAGTGAATCGCGCATTTGGCTGAAAACACGTCAGTTTTAACAGCCGATCACAGGCAAAAGTATAGGTGGATAAAATTCTCAGAAAACGGCAGAATTGTACATAAGAAAATAGATTGAGACGATCATACTTTTCGTTTTGGAATAGCCATTCCGTTTTTCCTCTGTGGAGCGATGAAAACTCCGCAAAAATCTGCTACATTTCATTTGCTTGGAAAACTGTAAACAAATGACGTCATTTGTTTAATGTGTAACATAGTATGCACGGTACAGTGCACTGTCAGCGAGGACATGACAGTTCAGTTCAGTCAGTGTGTTACTGCTGTACAATGCATATACCGTGTCAGGCTGGTGTGTACGTGTGTGGCACTTCAACGTGTAAAAGTGAAAACACCGATCGAGATTACGTACAATTATGACTGCTCGAGACGCAGATTCAGAAGCGACGAAGGAAGATAAATCGTAGATTTATTAATCGACCGTAGGAAGTTCTGCCCGTATATGTTTGAGCCGGGGACTAGTGAAGAGGACTAGAGGAGAGTGAATCGGACAGCGAGTTCGGTGTGTTGTGATGACCGACTCGAGTGAAGGGACCGAATGCGTAAGTCAGCAGTACTACGGTAGCATCGCAGGCCTACGCTAAGCATAGGAGTGGATAAGCCGTAATGCTGTGTTACAGTTGCGCAGAGGCACAGCAGCTATATTAATAATAAAGACGTTTACGGGTGACAAAAAATCCGCAGAAGCTAGTCCCTGTTATGTTGAAAAAGTGAAATATATAGTTTATACTTAGGCCAAGTAAAAAAAAAAAAGCAGTTCTCGTCCCCGCCCACACGCTTTTTTAGATAATTGGCAAATTCTTTTTTTTTAAAAAAAAAACAACTTCACTTGTAACTTCTTCAAAATATGTTTAAAGGAAAAAGCTTACTACTGTGCCATTCCATGCAAACTATGTAAGGGAACATTTGGGATGGATTTCGTGGCCCATTAGCTAGTTAAGGACTTAGGCCAAGTAAAAAAAGTTTTATGGAATATGGTTGCCATATGGGGGTGGGGCTTCGCCATCCTCTCTCAGTGGCCATTATCGTATACAGAGAAAGGCCAATCGTCTCATCAACGATGATCAGCTTACCTCCTCACTTGAATCCCTATCCCATCGCAGATCTGTATAATCCTCTCTTCTCCCTTTACCGTTACTTTTATGGTCAGTGTTCTTCTGAGCTTGGGGATGCCCACCTTTTCCTCTTTAACTCGAGGTTACTCGCCAGACTCGCTCTTCTTCTTCACGCCACCCGTTTCGGTTGCATCGTCCACCATCGCACCGAAACCTAGTGCTCGCTCCTTTTTTTCCTCGCCATTCTTGTGCCTGGAATAGCTTCTCTGGATGTATTTCTCCTATTTGACCTCCATCGTTTCAAGAGTAGAATTAACAACTGGATCTTCCTCTGTCTTTTAGTTTTCTTGTGCTTGGGGGTGCCTTTTTGTTTAGGCAATTATGGGTTCGCCCTTCCTCATGTCACTTTGTTTACAAAAAAAAAAAAACAAAAAAAAATTAGGTTAACCTCAGGGTAAAAAAAAAAAAGAAGCCTCATGCTCCTTTCCCCACCTGCTGTACTGTAATACAGTACTAATATTGGATTTGACTTTCTGAGAGCAAAAAAAAAAAGAAAAGTCCCTCAGCCCAAACCTTCAGCAAAGTTAGGACGAGAACTTATTTTTTTTTTTACTGGCCTCATTCCCTAGTGAGTTTTTCGGAGTTGGAATCTACAAGCGTACAAGAATACACCAGCCTCCGCCATGTAACGCCTAAGCATTGATCACTTCTCGCATCAGTCATTTGACCTAGGCTACCATTGATTCTTGTCTGACTACTTACTGTACATGGGATTGTCATCAATACAATCTTAATAGTGATATGGACCCGATGGCCGGCGTCATGTGAGCACATGTGGATGCCAGCTGATTACGATCATGAGGGGCCCAAGCACTCCCAGTGGACATTGGCACTGGCCATTACCTGCATGACTCACCCCAGTCAGTGGATGTTAAACGTATTCAGTGTATGTCAAATGTATCCCCACTGGAGTGCTTGGAAACTGTGGAATGCTGTGATAGCTTGCAAGAACAAAATAGATTGTGGGCATATCGCTCCCATGCAGTGGTTCTAGATTACTCACCGTTATCCACTAGCTGTTTGTACATTGCCCAGTTCTCTAGTGCTTAGTTTTCGGGCATCTCCCCCAATAGTTGAATATTGGAAACAACCTCTACTGTGTGCAAGTAATATTGATTGTATCGGATATGATATTTTCTGTGCATGTGACGGCTCTTTATTACATCCTGAATAATTGTGTCTGGTGGTTTCACTGTTTTCCATTCATTTGGACGTGATTCTTTTAAAACTGTTTTCTATATTCACAGGTGTTCATGCACAGTGTGCTGTGATGCCAATCGAGGAGTCCAGTGCTGCGTGAAATTGAAGAGTGCTGGCAATTAGGGTTGAAGAGGTGTTCACTGCATGCCCACATCCCAGTTTCGAAGAGGTGTGCCTTAAATCCATGGGTTTTTACAGGGAGTATCCCTGATTAGAATTACTGGAATTCCATGTTCAAGAAAGCACTATACGCCTTAGCCACCTCACTGATATTGGATGGCAGTCCCAACTCACTTTATCCCATTGAATCATTCCCTAACTGACATACACATATCCATGTGAACACCGTGCAAAATATTGGTCTACCGGAACAAAGTTAGAGAAACCACTTGTGGTTTTTCTATGTTGTCAAACTCAGCCTGTTTGCATGTACCTTTCAAGCAGTCCAGACCGATTTTAATGCGACATGCAATGGACTACTCGATTTGAATGGAACCTAAGCCTTGAACCTATTCTGTTGTTTATGCATAGTCCAAACATAAGGGCAAAAGATAAAGTTGTTTTTATGCCCAGCCTACTCAATACAAAAATTTAATTCATCCACACTGAGTTTCTGGACCCTTCCAAATTTCCATGAGGACTTTCATTTCACTGAAAAAAAAAAAAAAATCCCCAACTGGCCTGATTATATATATGGACTTCTCCAATGCTTTCGATCCAGTGCCCCATACTCCTCGCTTCATGAACTGAGCACTTGGGTGTGGCATACTAACGCCATCGGTTTTCCAATTCTCTCACGCAACCATTTTAAACCAGAGGGTTGTTGGTTGGGATATACACTCTCCTGGAAGCGTGTTGGGACTAATTGCGTTTCTTCATAATGTGGGCCTATGATCCCCACAGCCTTCATTCCAGGTCCTTTTTGCTTGGGATTGTGGTGACCATGATGAGCTCCAGTGGTCTGGCAACTAATGAGTGGCAACAGACTCGGCACCTTCATTTTAATATGAAGAAGTGTTTTGTCATGAAATATGGTTTTTATCAAAATAAATCTTTACACTTGTAATGAAGATATCGTGTTTCCCAGTTGGTCATTATTTCATACTCATCGCAAATAATGTCACATCCAATCACAGCAGCAATCATCTATAAATTCAAACATTCATAGTAAGCAGCCAGTTTCCAATTGCTCGTGAGCCCTGAAAAAATAGACATGAGTGCTGCTGCTGACAGTATTCAGAACTGTACTTATCAAGAACCTTCACAACACACAGAAAGCTCTGTAAATGCCAATCTTTATTGAAAACTTCTGGTTTCCTATCTTGCTTCACGAAATCACAGACATACATCCTACAGGCAGCTGTGCGGCTTGCTGGCAGTTCTTGGAAAGGAGTTAGGTTGTTTTGCCATCTTGTGACGTGAAGAAGATCATGGACTCCTTCCATCTGAAACGTACGAGGGATTCCTCTACCTAGACTCTGAGATTTGATTGGGCAGGTACGGTATATCCACCACTTCCGGACATGATAGTTACTTCAGCAGCCTGTTGGGGTATCTACACTGACTGGTCTTGTGGGTGTTAGGGTCGAGAATTCAAGCCTGTCACATGTGTTAGCTCCACGGGGCTCAGGCAACATGTTCCACTCGGTCATCGACTGGGGCCCTCACCGGGTACACAGTCTGTTTCCCACTCAGACTTACAACAAAATAAGGCATATCATGATGGGGAGGGGGCATGCTCCGACAGGGGTGCATCCCCCCCGCCCCCCCTCCTTCCCCAGACGCCACCGTTTTTGGAAATGGCTCTTGGGTTCTTCAAATGATCCGCTAGAGTTTATTCATTTGCGAGAAAGATCAATGTAGGAAGCCTGTATGGGCCTGGTTCTAAGCGTCTGAGGTGACTTCCATTTTGATTCTCTGGCCTGAACATGAAAACAATTAACAAAGCCCCCCTGGATCTAGCAAATGCCCCCAGTGACTTAATGTAATTCATGAAAGGGGGGCTATTCCATTGTGAGCGTGAACCTCTTTGTTTTGGCGACTGTTTTGGTGCACTAGTCTACTTCCCTATATTGACACTCATGGGCAGTAGACCCTGGTAACACAGAGGCAATGCAGTATGTGTGTCCGTGCCTTTACAGTTCAAAATTTGTTCCCGTGATAATCTTAATTTAAGTTGCTCCTTGTGAATCACTGACTTACTACTATCCATAATGACAAGTTGTCCTGTTTGTCCTATTTTCAAAAAGCCTATATACCTTGCAAGTAGTCTCTCCATAGTTTATGTTCCCACCCAACAGAGTGACCCAGCCAATCTGTGTTCGCCATGGGACTATGAGAATAGTGAATTAACCGCTCCAGGGTTAGGGAGTTTCACATCTTTTATTCATTTTATGTGATTGTCTGAAGCAGGGAATTTTTTGTCCCTAATTATTCTCTTCATTGCGGCTGCAGTACACTGGGTTACAGAGGTGTCAGCGGTTTGCAGATTTCAGGTAAATCTGAAAGGGGAAGTTTATATGGTCTCTCCTGAACAGCAGAGTTGATTTTAATTGGCAGCAGATCCCCTGAATTTTGAACATTCTGTTATTTAGGCGATATGATTATCGGGGGTGGGGGGGGTGTCGGCAGGTGGCTGCGAAATTTTCTGTGACTAGTTAGGAGGTGTGTGAAAAAGTTGGAGGACTGTTTCCACGGCTCACTTCCAGGGTGTCTCTTTGCATCTAGAAGCGTCCCGTTGAGGCTTGTGTTTGAAGTGTAGTAATCTATGGTAGTGATGGGCATTGAAGGCGGAGAGTTGATTATTCTCAAGCGATTATATGAGATGGTCGATGATTTGTAGGGGACTATAACAGAAGAAAATCTCCAATTGAGCTAAGAGATCGTTTGGGTCGGTAATATTTGTGACGTATTCGAGGTCGCAGACTTATATGGTTCGGTCATGTTTGAAGGAGGGGATGCTAACTGGGTTAAGGGGTCTAGAGGGATCACGCGTTACTATTAGTCATAAGAGGAGATGTTGGCTTCCGGCAGGACGATTTGTGCGGTTTTCCTCTTGTTGACCTCGCTTCAGAGGTGTGGACGGGCCCGAGCCCCAGTAGAGACTGGAGTGGAAGAGTTTGCCATCAGAGCACCCCGGCCTAACCCATGCTAGCCTGGACGTCGGACGTAAAACTGTTTATGATGAGAAGTTCAGAACTCGGGCAATGTGTTGGCTGTGTGTCACACTTTCAGCAAAAGTTCCCCCTGACCGTGAACTGATTTTTGATAAAATTTTTGTATTTGGTTCAGGTGGGCTTTTATTGTTGATTTTTTCAATTTTTTTACGAAACCTCTTAAACAAGTTTCGAACCACAATTTTTTCGTCACGATTGGGGTCCTAGAGTCATCATTGCTTCAATCTTGTTGCTTTCCCATGAAGCTTGTTGGATACCCTTAGTCCCCAAATTTTGAACATCAATCATGGAGGAATTTTCACTTGTCATTTTCAGCTCAAACCAGTTATGCTGGTTGAGCCTTGGAACTGCATGTCCGTAATATCTTCCTTCATTTTCTATCCATTGCGTCAAACAGTCATTCTTTGGGATGTTGTTGCCTAACTTGGACACAGATTGTTTTATTGAACCCATGGGACATTCTGTGTACAATTTTCAAAAGAAGTCTCCTACTATTCTGTGCCGGCTGCATGTTTGGTCATAATGATTTTGTACTGCTAACTTGCTTGTGCATCACAGGGGCCTCCCTATCAAACGAATGCAATGTTTATCTATAGATCGGATAACAACTTCAAAAGCCAAAAGACTTCGTAATTTCCTCAAGCCAATACTGATACCCAGACACAAGTACCTGGTGGAAGACTTTTTTACACTCTGAAAGTTCCCACTTGATCACACACATTCCTGCCTTTCATGTTTACTCCTCATGGAACACAATAATCGATTAATGAGCCTTCATCCACTTGATGTCGACTTATGTCTACAGCTAATTTTCAGCACCCCGCTCTAACACTACCTGCTAGGATTCCTCCGCCCTTGAGAGGAAGAGAAAATATTGAAGAATAAATTCCATCCATTTATGAGTTAAAGCCCATTGTTTGGGTTATCTGGATGCCAAATTGCAGCATTTACTGTGCATGAGCAGTCAGCCCCGGGGCTGGGTGTATATATACACCGCCACTTTTGACAATGCTTCAATTTTGTAAGTCCTGGTTCAAAAGCCCATATCCCCCAACTTTTCCCATTGATTGCTCCACTGTAAGTTTCCTCTTTCAAGGGTCACAGCCTATGGCATGTCCACTCGACTATGTACTATGCAGAACTGCCATAACGCAATAGGGTAGCCCAGTCGTACGCGCCTCACGTTGCTGGGAAGACAAGTCGAATCCTACAAAATCCACTTGCTTTTCTAGAGCCCGCGATACCGGGCCTTATCTCCTTGCTTCTCTCTACCCTGATGTTATATAGTGACATGTTGAGTACTGTTTTATGATGTCAACCCTTCTACTCTCCGTGATTGTAAGGAGTGTTTCTAGTCTACCCTGATCGGGGTAATATGTTTACAGCACTGTAGACACATGCATGACGTAATAACATGACTTGCCCAGGCTGTTGAAGATCATGGATGCATGAATGACAAAGCACGTGGATTTGAAATGTATTATATAGTTTACTCCTACCATCTTTTGTGATCTATCAACAAACAGTCAAAAAGTAAAGACTAAATTTAGCATATAACCTTCACCCCTCCCCAGCCCTGTGATGATAGTTGGTAACTTTTAGGTCCGAACATCACACAGCGTCTCTTGCCCACCACTAACCATTGATGACTGGATCCGGGCGAGTACCACAGATACTTGGGTAGAGTTTTGCATTGTCACTTTGAACATGGCTTCCCACTGATAATTTCAACATTGCCAAATCTTTCCTAAGGGCCAAATTTTTATCCTGGGGGGCGATTTTCAGGATGGATGGGTCTCTAGCTCTACAGCAGAAAGTCAACTGTTCCACTTTGTCAAGATGATGATAAAGCCCCAGCTCCTACCTGATAGCCTACCCGAGGCCCCAGATTAACATCTTCTTCACAGGTGCTAATCGATTACAAAGTGGTTGTAGACTCCGGTTTTACACTCCCACCTTTCATATCAATGCGAAGGAATGGTACACATGGGAAAATAATAACAGCCGTTTTATCAGTTGTTTGGTTTTCAACTGCCACCCTGTAACTTAATGACACATCAACATATCTATTTCCACAAACCATGGAATTGGTGTGGAAAGGTCTTGTAAAGATGCAGCCAACTGACCCATTCAGTGAATCTGCTAGGCCCCTTTAAATCACCAGGTCAGGGTTTTCCAGATCGTGATCCTTACACAGTTCATATCTCCCAATCCCATGCGTGGATATGTAGTTCAGCAACACAGCCTTGTCTGAGTGCTTGAGTTTTTCTAGTGGTTTCCTTTCGTCACCTTATGTCATGTGGACATTGGCGTAGTCTCATCCCCATGGGCTCGGGAGTTTTCAGGTGCGGAGGTGACAGGACCTTGGGAATGTACTAATTCCCTAATTCTAGCCATAACTCGCCACATGAATTGCCCCAAGAAGCCCACTGCCCCCATTTGTCCATTCATTTCTTTTGGAATCTGCTTCGATGTCTTCCGAGGACTTCCTCTTGTCAGGATGTCTAGGCACCAGCAGGGATTGAACTTCCGCTGGCAGCCTCAGCCTCTCCACCCAGCGATCCACTTTTACAGAATGTAAGGAGACCTCCATTAGCTCTTCAGGTATCGCATACAATATAGGCAAATGAGAGGCAGTCTAAGTGTTGCTTCCATATTATCATTTAACAGAAACGATACTATCATAAAAACTTCCATAATTTCAAATTCATAGGGACTGAGTGTTAGACCAGGTCTCCCCAGGCGTATAAGTTTGTGGAAATGTGACCAAAATCGCCTAAATTATGTAAATTAAAAGACAGTACCCAACTTTCCACTTACCCATTCTCTCATTCTGATGCAGGAGCCCTAATAAATTTCAGGGGGAACCACCTAACTTTGCGATAAATGAAGGAATTATACACATTGAACACCCCCACGACTCCAGTCGCTGTTTGAAACTGAGTTGGGGACTGAGATCATACTTCAGTTTCATGAAAGTGGAACAAACTTTGAATTCTGGGATAACTTATGCAAAATACCACACTGAGTGACCTCCATTGACCTTCATTCCTACATTCTTTAAAATGTTGGAGAGTGCAGGTAAACTGCTCACCAAGTTTCATGAAAATATCAACCACTTCGGTTTTGCATAATTATGCAAATTCAGTAAACATTGATGCCCTCCATTGAACCTGAATCTTTATTAAAATTTTTCGACTAAAGATAGCCCATATTTACCATGTTTCGTTAATCGTGGGGAGCCTATTACTTTGAAATATTTGCAATTAGACTGGATTACCATATTTTACGCAGATCGATATTGTGATTGATTCCAGTTAACGTCATTGTAAAACTTAAAAGATACAACCTTGGGTATAGATCATCAAATTACATTACGCCAGCAACAGTCTGTTGCTAGTTTCTTGGGGCGAAGGCTCAGCCTATGGTTACACTTATTCAACAATATAAAGGAAATCTTCTCGTTTTTCAAAGCCGAGCATTTCGCCACGACAGATCTTGGTGCTGGCCGCTGCATTCCAGAGAAAGACCAGTAGCGGCGAACTTGCTCTCAAATTAGTGGGGACTGCATTCATCTCGAAGATTGCGTATTTTAGAAGCCTTCAAGCCTAACTGCCCAGCTATTAAAAGTGAACCCGAAACGAAGCAGTCATCTGTAAAATAGTCGCTGTGATTGAACTGGCTTGGCGGTCCTATCCCATCATTCTCGTAATTTCACTGCTCAACTCATGAACCGGCGATACTTCGATGTCTCGGGGAACATGTTCTTTGTGCGTGTTACTACTCCCCTGGCCATCGGCGACACACGTTCCCCCATGATTCCTAATTAGGCCGAAACATAACAAGCTTGAACTGATTTACTGGATCACTGCAAAATAACAAGCCTAAGTTAAAGTATGTATTCGCCACAGCACGCACTCGCTGTCTCGCCCATCACCTGTAGCTATGTGCGTGTCCTTTGTGCTTTCTTTCGTTTGTTTACGGGGGGTTGATGACGTATTGTTACGAGGTGCGTGATGTGGGGCACTCGGGCACAGTTTTGCTAGCATTGTTGGCCACCGAATTTCCTCCCCCTTTCGTCACAGAGCGAAGTAAATACCGTGATTTTTCACTCGAATGTCATGTCCAAAGTGAAATGAGAGATTCCAAAATGGGTGTATGTTGTCTTGATAATTGAGTTTTTCAATCTGAAAATTTTGGTCAGTTGGTACTGTCCATTGGCCTTAAGCAGCTTTTCACTCAGAACCCTGAGCGCGGGTTATTCTCCCAGGGCCCCTCGGCTAAAATCCTCGCTGTTTACCGGGAACCTGTGCACGGGGTTCCCCTGCGTGCGAGGTTTTTACAGACAGGAAGTGGCCTTTGTTAAATTTGGCAAAACACATTCAGCAATTATTCTATTACGACACTTTTACGGCAAGCTCACACGGTACTTTAGGATTCCCTACGAAGTGTCATCTAACAGATGAAGTAAACTACCAGAACGGCAAGAGCTTAGTGATCTTGACTACTTCTGACAACCTATGGCCGACCAAGGACAAAGGGTAGATATACCAGCCATTATGGCATGTAACGTCCCATTTTCCCCAACCGACCATATGGGGTCCTCTATACTCGTGAGAAAAAACTCCACTAAATTCCAAGGTTTTTTAGACGACCTCGGGTTGACCTCATGAACTCTGACATGACCCCAAACACTCTGGTTTATGAACTCATCATGGAGAACGCAAATACCAAGTATGAGCTTCATCCTCCGGGTGGGTTGAGTTATCTTGTCAACAATGGCGAATATTGATTTTTCACGAAATTCATATTTTGCCAAAATCCCCCCGCCCTGAGCCAAACACAATAGGGTTCCTGCTCTCCCCATAAGAAAGCTACACACGAATTCACAACCTGATCGCCAATATTCTGGACTTATCGTGTTCACAAGGTTTTCAGACTTTGACCTCTGTTGCCTCAGTGAACTCTGACATGACCTCAAAACTAGGGTTCATATACTCATCATAGGACCACGTACAAAGTATGAGCTTCATCCATCCGGGTAGGGTGAGTTAGTCGTGTTTACCAGCGCAAATTGGCCAAAATATTGACTTTTTCACATATTTTGTCCATTTTCTACAAATTCCCCCCCGACCTAACCAAACACAATAGGTTCCGGTACTCCCCAGGAATCTATACATCAATTTCAATTGATCAACCAATCATTCTGGTTTAGCGTGTTTACAGGTTTGCAGACTTTGACCTCTGTTGACCTGAGCCGACCTCTGACCCTGACCCCAAACAATTGGGGTTCATGTACTCATATGGGGAACAACTACCAAAGTATACGCTTCAATCCATCCAAGTGGGGGAAAGTTATCGTGTTTTTACAAGTTCAGCATCACTACACCATACACACACCACACACTCATGACTGCATAGTTCCTCGCTCGTCAAGGAAACTATAGCACCACATGGGGGCTGTAGCTCAAACTGCACGAATGTAACCAAGACGATGTACAATTATGTGATAAATGTTCAAGATCATTAGGCAAAGAGGCAGATACAAACAATGGCCTATTGTGCCCCTTCATGAAACTTTTGACCATGACTTCATATGGCCAAAGATGTCTTAGCAGTCAATGTATGATTCCACATAATGGGTCGCAGGGCCAGCAGTCATTGTGCCTGGGTCCTAAATCCCTGGGCACCCTGAGGTACAGCTATTAGACCCTCATTATACCTGAACATCAGCACTGTGCACCCGAATTTGTAGGAGAACAGGATTTTGCAGAATTCCATATATTGAGCTCTTGGGCTAAAATTCCCCGTCACCTCCAATGGCCTCCCCCAAGGACTATTACATGTAACTCTTAAATGTAAGAAAATCAATTGAAGCTTGTGGAATGAGATGATGTCAAGTACCATTGTGTGACATTTCAAAAGTGGGCCCACGTCCCAAGTAGGACCATGGCACCTAAAATTCCACGGGTACGGCTGTAAGAGACCATCATTAATGACCGAATGCCAGCATTGCGCAACAGAATTCGTAAGAGGTGAAGCATTTGGTGTAATTCACATGATGGGCTCACAGTGGGCCTTGGGACCTATCTCTGGGCACCATGAAGGCATAGCAAATGGACCACCATTATGACCACAATGAACGAACTGAACATCATCACTTTGCAACAAAATTTGAAATAGTAGATATTTTTTTGCAGTATTTCATATGAGGAGCCCTATGACCGAACGGGCCTTGAGCCCAAACATCCCTGACAACCGCCAATGGCCCTCTTCCAGGACCATTACTTGTAACTTGAAGATCATCGATTGAATCTTGAGAGAGGTGCATTTCAATACCATGTGTGCAATTGCATAAAATGGGCCCACGGGCCATATGTGGACCTTAGACCAAAAAATCCTTGTAACACCCCAGAGGTAGGCTGTTACAACAAAACACCCATCATTATGAAAAGATGTCAGGCACTGTTGCACTGAAATTTCTGTAAGAGAAAGCATATTGCATAATTCCACATGATGGGCCCCCCAGGCCCCACTGTGCCTTGGGACCTAAATCCCTAGGCACCCTGAAGTACAGCTATTGACCTCACCATTAATGACTGACATTCTCAGCACTGTTTGCAACAAAATTTGTAGGAGAATAAAAAGATTTTGCAGTATTTCAGAAAATGGGCCCCTAGGGCCCACCCTGGGCCTTTAGCCCAAAATTCCTGACACCCCCTATGGCCCTCCACCCAAGGACCATTACAGTAACTTTGAAGAACATCAATTGGAATCTTGTGGAGGAGAGCATTTCCAAAAGTACTATTGTGTGAAATTTCATAATGGGCCCTCGGGCCAAGTGGGACCTTGGACCGAAAATTTTTCCTGAATCAACCCTCCCCGGAAGGCACGGCTGTTAGACCATCATTAATTAACCGAACCTCAGCACTGTGCAACCAAAATGTTCTAGAGGAGATCCCTGTTTGGAAATTTACACCATATGGCCTATCCTGCCCCTTTATGACTTTGACCTCACAAGTCAAACATGTCTTGGGTTCAATAAACCTTGTGTGCCAAGTTTTGGTCCAAATCCTTCACAGAATGACTGTTTGGGGCCAAAAAGGCAATTGTAACACACTGGATGGATGGATGGATGGATAGACTAATAG
Organism: Sclerodactyla briareus; assembly: GCA_026419785.1. Taxonomy (NCBI): domain Eukaryota; kingdom Metazoa; phylum Echinodermata; class Holothuroidea; order Dendrochirotida; family Sclerodactylidae; genus Sclerodactyla; species Sclerodactyla briareus. The sequence continues at coordinate 138,377 of JAODTK010003566.1, read as the reverse complement.
ATAGAGTGACATGCAGATTTAAATAGCTCAACCATCATCGCTGGTTTGAGCTAAAATAGAGGAATCGGACCCTGCACTCGACAGAGTCCTGGGGTCCTCTGGGTTGAGTCTGAGTCATTAAACTCTGAGTCCGAGTCCCCAAATAAGCACTACTACGAGTCGAGTCACAACTCGAGTCCTCCAGCACTGGTAATATCTCCTCCAGTTTTTTCTACTTATCATGCTACCACAAGAAATTTCCACCAGCAAAACTACTTATGAGCCCACACCACTATTGAAAATTAATGAAGGACTAACAATACGATAGCCATAAAAAAAAATATTTATTAGGGCACATCCTCAACTGGATTTCATCACCAAACCGTTTGTGACGACGGAGAACAGCCCATGGTTGTCGAGATGTATTTTATGAATTTTGGCTTCTAATGAAGCCTGTGCACTCATGAATATGAAGGCTTGTTATGGATCAATAACTGCACAAAATTTGTATCCCGGTATCCGATCAGCTGGCTGACATAAAAGTTGTTATTCCAGTGTCTTGAGCAACTGATAGAAGATATCCCAATATAGCCCCAAATTTATTGGATTCCGAAGTTTTCTCATAATTGTTTTAATAATTCTTCACTTGAGCGCATGCCTAACAACTCTATAAAATACAGGTAATTTGAATTTTCCAAGATGGTGAGGAGTCGAAACTGCAACAAGAATTCGCAGTGTGGCTGCAGGCTTCATAACAACAACAGCAACCATGATCCCGGTTCAAACGCAGAAGAAGCCAAGTGCTTAGTGATTCCTCGACTATCCTGACTTGATCAAGCTATGCTTTCAAGATTTACGATAGGGATTATGTATTATATACTCATAATACCACATACTCCCATACCAAGTATGAACACATCTATGTCAACATGAGGTCTTGTTAACAAGCTAAGTTAGCCAAAATATCAATTTTCACAATATCCCCAGTTCCTCCCAAACTGGCTCCAGTCACACTAAAACGTTGGTTTTCCCTGTTTTTTTTTTCCCATAAGAAAGAAAGACTGGCATACCCAATTTCAACCTGATTGGACCATGGCAAACTCTGGATTTACCATGGTTACAAGATTTTTCAGACTTTGAACTCTCTCCCTCTCTTGACCTCAGATGACCTTTGACCGACTCCAAGAACAACACGATCATGTCCTCCCCCAAATTTAATGAGGAACCCATGGAACCAATTATAAGCTTGCATCCATCTAGGTGGGGGTGAGTTATCGTGTTAACAAGCTAAAATTTGCCAATTTTCCTTTCCCCAAATCTTATACCCCCTGATTTACACCAGAAACAATTGCGTTCCCTGTACGTCCTCAAAGAAGTCTGCATACAAATTTCATGCTGATCGGACCAGGCATTCTGGACTTATTGTTTTAATAATATTTTCAGACTTTGACCTCTCTTGACGCTTGGATGGCCTTTGACCTGACCCCAAAAAACAATAGGGATCATGTAACTCATTATGGGTACACATATACCAGTATTAACTTGACCATATAGATGGGGTTGAGTTATCGTTTTATAAGGCTGGGCATCACACCAGCACACACACACACACACACACTGTATGACATGCATAGATCTCCTCCGACTTCAATCAAGGAATAAAATCCCATGGCCTAAAATTGGGAATAAAGATACCAGAATTATCTCAATTAAAATTTGGCTTGAAGTCCCGAACACGCTTTAGAACATTTCAGTAGAATGATTCTCTGGTAGGCGTGAGGATTGGCTTATTTCCCGAAAGGAGATTGTTTGATTGGGCACATAGTGAAACTGTTTTATTGGCGAGAAATAATACCTTTGTGCATGTACATATAGGCATTTTCCATGTGTTGGCTTATGTGATCCCGTATGACCTGTGGACTAAGCCAGGGGTCCACTGAAGTTCACAGTATCGGCACCTAGGTTACTCTTTAGATTATTCATGACATAACGACGATCAGCAAACCAAACCCAAGTGACCACCTACCTCAGCTTTGGGGGCATCCACCACCAACCATTATTGATAATAATGACGCCACAATACAATAACCGCATATTTATTACACTCCTCACTGATTCACCAAAATGAGTTTGATGCGAGAAAAGGAAAAGTTTGCGAAAAACAGTTTGGTCAATCCGGAATACCAACAGGCAAATCTAATCAGATACACTGCGAATAATCAACTGGATGACCACAGGCAGGGGTATACAAGGGAAAATTCGGGGGAGTGGAGGTTTGAAACTTTTCAGGACCGACAACATTTTTCAGACAGACCTTCAATTTTTAAATATTTCGCATTTTTGTTTGCTGTTTTTTGGTGAGCCAGTGGTTTCTCTGCAGGGGCAAGGGGGAAAGGGGGGGGGGGGGCAGGTGCCAATAGCATGTACGTGGTACATGTGACATCCTACTCTGTGCTCACCTTATCTACTTCCAAAGGAACAGATCCACTTTGGGTCACTCAGATGCCAGGTGGGTTGGGGCCCGTGCCACATGGACCAATATTGTTTGTGTGACCCCCCACCCTTGTATTTCTCTCCCGCCTGCCCACAGGGTTTTGCAAACAAATGTAATGTTGTGATTTCCTCCATTTCTAGGAAATGGCGCCACACTACATAAACCCCAACGTAGGCTGTTGCCTCACACACACCTTCGCAGAAGAGCCCTTACAAGGATGGTGACTCAATGGTGTGGGAAAATTTTCATCCGAAAGTATAACACCCCTGGAAGAGGAACGAGCAAGACGAGCTTTTTCATATTATCGACCGAGATGGCCACTCTTCCCTACAAACAAAGAAACAAAATCCTCAACTCTTGGCGAGACAGATAAGTTGACACCTCGCCCCCTAGAGATTCTGCGAGCATGATGCCTCTCCTAACAGGCAAGATTCTCAATCAGCTATGTGAATTGGAAAAGAACTGACTACTGCCCCACTGACACAATTACCCTGATGAGTGTGAGGGGTGAAATACCTCACTAACAAAGAAATTCTTATGAGGTATGGCACCCTCGACACTTCAAGTGGGATTACCATGGCACTCAAGGGAGGGACCCTGGATTTATTCCAGGGGACTCATTCGGATGAATCAACAAGGAGAGTATGAAATTGACAGGGATGGTCGAGCTCTTCCTCTACAATCCTCGACTTCTTGAAGACGGTGAGTTGACCCTGCCTGGAGAATCTGCAAGAAGCTCGAGCAAACTCCAGAAGAGGCAAGATTCTATCATCTGATTGGATTGGAAGAAGAATTGAAGACTTTTCAGGGAAGTACAGTTTACGAAGATATGCCTTTATTTGCATGTACATTTGAAGTTTAAGTAACTACTGCTTCATTGAATGGATTAGCATTGAATAGTTTTTATCTAGTTTGGGTGTACATTTTATTGCCTGTGGCAATGTCATATTGTGCTTGAGATTTATCCCTTTCCCTCCTTACAATCTTCATAGACAGCCCAAATATTTCTAATTTTTTGCTAATGTTAGTTTGGGTCTTAGTTTGCTACTCTGCTAGTGACTATGGTGTGCGTTACATTCTTGCATTCGATGGTGTGATGTGGCGTTCTTCAAACGGATCGTTAGCCATTATTATAGCAGAACGACAAGCAAGAAGTCTCTCGTCTCTGTTATGAATCTTGCCTGTCTGGCTGGCCGAGATAGCCACCATAGAGGGGACTCATCGCATAAATGCAACATTAACTTCTCTGGCATTGTTCTAGTGAACTCTCACCGTGACTGCATGAGGGGCTCGAGGCCGTTGCCCCTGAAATTGTTCGACGTGTGATCAGAAGCGGAAGAAATGGGGAAAGTGTTGATTATCAATGACATCGGCAGGTACCATTCCAGGTGTCAACCGTCGCCAGCAGTCCCCGAACTACGATTTTTTTTCCAGGTGGCTTACTTGCAGTTGCAATTGGCGAGGTCTTGGTCTTCACCTTTATGATTCGCTGTGAATGCATGGAAGGATTTTCTCTGGGGTTACCGGGGTTTTGTTTTTGGGATATTTAGGCAATAAGTCTCGTCTTGGTTGGCTGTGTGCAGTCGCGTTGAACTTGGATCTTCTGCTCCTCTAGGTTCTGCGAAAGTGGCCGGGTCCTGGTCCACTGATAGTCCGTTTCGGCATGGGCAATGTAAAATGGTGGTTCTAATAGCAAGTTGGGAATGGCTACAACCCCTTCCCTCAATATCGTCTGAGCAATAGTCAAGAAGAGGAGGCGAGTTATCCCGATGCTCATCCATGTCATGACAAGCCAAGGTTTCTCTTATGAGCCTCACTTGGCTTCCTCAAACCATAGATTTAAATCAAAATCCCATCAGATAGACTCCCTATGTTACCGAACCACAATGCAACAGAGCTACATGCCTTTCAGTGACGGGATCCTATTGTTGAGAGAAAGGCCACCATGTGAAACCCTACCCCCATAACGGCATTGTAAATTTCCAACTATAACACCATATACAGGAAATATAAGGGCAAAGCATAAGTATGAACTCCACATACTGAAATTTTGGGCGCCATCTGAAAATGCATCACTGGGGACCCCAACATGCGAACATTCCAGCTGTAAGATTGCAGGATAACGGGCATAATTTAGAATGTACACGGTCCAGCGTGTACTTGACCATAAGACTTCTCAGGGCAGAGAAGGCGGAGTGTGCACACATCCCGTTTGCATAGTGTTTGTTTTTGTTTTTTCTACTACTTGTGTAGGTTAGGCAGTGTAACAGGCAAAATGAATGAAATAGCAGACAGGTGCTACATGACTGACAGGCCGGATCAACGACTGACAAGCCGATATACATGACTGACAGCGGGTATGCATACTCCTGTGAAGCTGATTACTTTCCCTGCAGGAATTCAACACAATCGGCGGGTCAGTCAGTCACATTTCGGTATTTCTTTTGACATGAAGATTAGTGTAGTCAACAGTCGCCAATATTCAACATAGTTTTGTTCTTTCTTTCTCCTCGAGCAGTAAGGGGCACGTTGGCCCATATTTTTTTTTTTTTTTTCTGGGCCTCTAGTAACGTGACAAGCTGACAAAAAGTCTACTTCCCATGTATGCCCTCTTACTGGGCCTCCGGCCTCATCGTCTTATTTTTTCTGTGCCTTTGAGTAAACATTGACAGCTGGCAAAAATGCGCTCTCTCCATGTACGGGCCCGCTTACTGACGCCTCGCCTTGGGTTGATCTTTTTCTGCACAGGAAAAACGAGAAGCTCAAGAGGCTTAGCGACTCCTTGACTCATTTCTCATGACAACCTTACGGCCAGACACTAGGACACAAATGCAAAATTGTACCAGCTCATTATGGTCAACATATGACATGTCTGCAAATTTCCTATTTTTTTCCACCGAAAATGATAGCTAACCCCTGATCAAGGAATAAAGGTTCCTGTACTCCTAATGATAGCGCTACACACTAAGTTCCATCTTAATTCAACATTCTGAACATTCGGCCTACTGCTAAGTTTCGATTCACATGAAAACCTAGAGGAGGGTGAGGCCTTCTGCGCTCAGTGTGCGGTAGGGTAGACAACGTGGATACATACAGACATATCATATATATATCCATAAATATATAATTCAGTACACACTGACATGATTGCATAGATTCCTCTGACTTGGACAAGAATAAAAAAGAGACATGACAACATACAACTGCTAACTATTATAAGAACCAAACTTGTCAAATCATTAGTTTGGGTTGTGTAGGGTCTGACTAGGATTCAAACCCGGACAGTTGGAAGCCAGCTAGTTGGCCCCACAGACGAAACTTACGCTAAGTTGAGCTGCTACTTTTAGGTAATATCAGGGGCACACAACTTACCCATATCTTCATCCAGGACAAGGCAACTGTTCCCACCACATGACCAATGAATACCCCCAAGAGCAACGGGCCCTCCGATTGACCCCGCGGTGAGAGCCTCGCGAGGACGAACCACCCACTACCGCTAACATGTATGGGCCAGTGGTCTGGGGAAAAAGATCATGGATAAGATCTCTGAGATCCATCCACCACTGCTAACACATATACCCAGTATCTGGGAAGAAGGATCATGTCTAATTGAGATATCTGGGATCCATCCACCAATGCTTACATATAATGGTGCCGTGGTCTGTGGGAAAAAGAAAATTGAATTGAGAATATCTGAGACCCCCATCCACCACTGCTTAACATGTGTTGGACAGTGTCTGAGGGAATAAGATCATGGGATTGAGATATCTAAGACCCATCCACCACCGCTAAAATGTATGGCCAGTATCTGGGAATTGAAGATAATGGAATTGAGATATCTGGGATCCATCCACCACCGTTAACACGTGGTCCAGTGTCCTTGGGAAAAGAATGAACTGAGAATTATCTGAGATCCATCCAACCACTGCTTAACATCTATGGGCGCAAGTATCTGGGGGGGGAAAGATAATGGAATTGAGATATCTGAGATCCATCTAGCACTGTCTAAAGTGATGGGCCAGTATCTTGGATTGCAAGATCATGGAATTGAGATATCTGGGATCCATCCACCAATGCTAAGGGGCCATTATCTAAAGGGGAAAAGATCATGGAATTGAGATATCTAGACCCATCCACCACCGCTAACATGTATGGGCCAGTGTCTGGGGGAAAAGATAATGGAATTGAGATATCTGGGACCCATCCACCACCGCTAACATGTATGGGCCAGTAATGGGGAAAGATAATGGAATTGAGATATCTGAGACCCATCCACCACCGCTAACACGTGTATAAGGCCAGTGTCTGGGGGAATAAGATCTGGATTGAGATATCTGAACATTAGACCCATCCACCACTGCTACCGTGTATGGACCAGTATCTGGGGGGGGTGGGGGGAGTTCATGGATTGATATCTCTGATATCCACCGCTAACACATATGGCCATTCTCTTGGGGTAAAAGATCATTGAGACAAGAAACCTGAAGATTTATCCACCCCTCTGAAATGTATGGACCAGTATTGAAGAAACAAAAAGACAAAACATCTTGGGAATGAGAAATCAGAGTTTGGGTGAAAGGCGGCATGCAACGTTCAATACCTCTAACTATGTATAATATAATTTATGAGAACACCAAGTTGGGACACTTCCGATATAGGGGCGTCAAATTTGTGGGGGAACAAGTACGGAGGCCACATCAGGAGAATCCGAACCAACTGCAGTAAGATTAGAGTCATGAAATTCTTACTTGGGGTATTTTGGGATTTGGTATTCTTATTGTGTTTATTCTTAGCTTATTTGGAAGACTTGGAATGAGCGGCCAGGGGAAGTAGTCACTGCCACCACCCTCAACATGTTCAAATCCGTCTAGAGAGCAGTAGGACATCAAGGGTTGAACACCTACTACCTTAGGCCATCCTCCAGAGGATTGCCATCCAGGTAACTTTCAGCCAAATTCTGCTTAAACAAAAGACAACCTGGCAACCCTGTTCATCGATGCATTTTGGATATACCCGGTTGAACAACTTCTACCCACCCACTCCCACCCGTCCCTCACTCTCACCATGTATTCATATATATACACGTCTACTACAGGGGGTGGTGGCTATAACTAGAATTATAGCATAGCAGATTAGAATCAACATAAGAGGTTACTTGTTTTCCATTTCACACTGGGTGCAATTAATGTCTTCCTTGGATGTAAACTTAACCATTGAAATATCAGCAGGGATGAAAACATTGCGGGACGTCGGTCGTTTGAGTGACACCCGAGAGATTCGTATTCATCAGGACGAGGGTGTTGTTAAATCTAGATGGAGGGGATAACGAAAGATAATACCACCGGATCGAATCAGGCTCAATTTCAAATAATAACCATATAACTTAACTATCAAGTGTTTTAGGATTTGGCCATGCAACTTACAGGAACTTTGAACCTCCACAGATTAAATATTACTGTGTCATCTGAGCAGGTCGGAGTGAATAACATTCATTCAACCTAAAATGAATTATATGGAAATGTAAACTTCTCTCATACATGGTGACAATAAATTTTGGAAGTCAAACTTGATCTCCACGCCTCAGCAACATATATTACATCATAAAGCAGATAGTAAGCAAAAATAACATCAATATGAATTGACAACATACATACCTAGCTGTCATTTTGAATGGTACTAGGATTCCCAGTGAACATTTTAACAGACTGACCAGTAAGTAAACAAAGAGCAGGCTGACACATAATATGAACATTAGTCTATCCAGTCTCACATTCTGTGTGTACCCACCTCTAATATCTGAAGTTGAAAAAAATTGTGCCTGCTTTCTATCTTCCTTTTTACCCTCATAAAATAATATCTTGTCTTATATGGCGCTTTCTTTCTCTTCGCGTCAAAGAGCTCAAAGCGCTTAACAGTATTGTACCCCTGATCAGTAGTGACTTGTCACAGCAAAAGGTGGGGGGGGGGGGGACACCCTTACTATAGTAGTGCGCAACACCTCATGCTTGTTCTCCCTCCGATGCACCGTTCCATGGGGTGTGCGTCACTTCATCGGTCCGGGCGTCCGGGTGACTCCCCATAGGGCCCTGCCACATTCGGCGCTCGATACTCTTCACAAGTCACCAGGGGGGGGGGGGTGGGGGTGGTCACAAGGTTGGGGCCCCCACTTTTGACACATGGGTGGGGTGGACACATTCAGGAGACATGCCTTTGTCCACAGCACTGTGGGAAATTCCTCAGGCTCCCAAGGTGCTCTGAACTCAAGCACAGTTTTTTGCAGTCTGGAGCTCTACCAACTGAGCTATCCGCCTACCACCTGATTACCCTGTTGTATGTCATCTAACCCCTGTAGTGTATGAATAGTCGGATCAAGCAGCAACCATTTAATACAAGGCAGAGTCCTACAGCATTGTATTGACAAACCCGCGCGATCGCGGTATCACATCATTCCTGTGTATGAAATGCAAGGACTTGTACGAGGCAGAATACTAAAGGCCAGTTTACACAGGCTTTTAATGGTAGACTTGCCGCGCAGTTGATCGATCCTCTGCAAGGCCCAGTAAGGGTGCAGACATGGATACTGCACTTATGTCAGATGACAAATCCCTCAACAGGTCACCGAATAAGGCAATGCTCTTGGCGACTCAATGTGAGGGGGGGGTAATCTCACGCAGATGGGAACTTGCAAATTGCCTCCCTGGTGTGCCCCTGCTCCAATCCTTGTGCTGATGTTCAGCGAGAACGCAACAAGTACCATTTCGAAAGTCTTTGGTATGACCGGGACACGGAATTCAAAAGCCGACGCTCTACCAACTATGCCACCACCTGGTGGGCCATGGCCACCGCCCGATAGTTAGTCATTCACTCCAATGCTGAGAATTGAAAACACTCAGTCAACCACAGGTGTGTGAGTGGCATTCACGTCAAACCAGAGGTTGGTGGGTTCGAGTCCAGGTAGTACCCTTGAAAAACGGTATTAATCTCTAACTGATTCTCTCCACCCAGGGAGTATAAATGGGGAACTGTGTGAATAGCTGCGCTACATACTCTTCAAGATTATGGAAAGTACGTACGGTTCAATGGCAGGGGTTAATGTTGGATAAGGTTGTGGAGCGCCTTGAGCGGCTGTAGCTTAGCTGGATCTGTGCGCAACATAAAGACACAGCCTTATCAAATTTTACCTATAATCACACAAACCTGAGGATACATTCACTGGGAGCAGTCCAATGTCTCCACCGGGAAAGTCGCTGACAACAAGGGAACGGTAGCCAGCTTATCCTCTTGTGACGTCAAACTTGTGATATTCACAAAGTTGGAGTCAAAGGTGAATTGGCCAGAATGAGTCATCCTAATGCAGGAGCTGGAGGCAAACAATCGTGGCGTTAAGTGTCATTAAAGAAGTGTTATCTGGTTTGTTTATAGGTAGAAAACATTATGAATGGTATTAAATATACACTGACTACTTCTGCTGAAAGCTGTTCACGAATACTATGGAGCCCATCTAATCCAGTCTTCTGCTTGATTATTTTTGTAGAAGTTGATATGAATTACACTTTCAATTCAGAGGCATGTTGGCTTAATTGGTTATACAGGACTTATATAGTTGGTAATTCAGTGATTGTGGGTTTAATGTCATTGTATTGTGTGGGAGGTAAAGATTAACTCCCACCAGCTGGGAAGTACACTACGGAGCAGGGACAATAACTTAGTAAGTGCTCTTTTGAGCTAACATACAACTATTCATGATTTTATTTTCTGATTTTTTTCGGGTGTACTGCACGCAGATAGGAGAGAACCTATTCAAGGCGAGCAAGGATAAAACATGGAACTGCACCCTATTGTAAGCTGTGAATCCCCACAAGGTAAACCGAATGAGGAAGTGCCTCTTGACGGAAACCTTAATGTGGGGTGGGGGGGTGATCACACGCAGACGGAACGTGCAAATTGCCTAACTTTGTCTGTCCCTGCTCCAATCCCATGTGTGAGCGTCCAGCGAGAAGGCAACAGGTACCATTTAAAGGCTTCGTATGTCCGAAAACCGGGCCCCCCCCCCTCCCAGGGAACCGAACCGTACTAGGGTGGAGGGCCGACGGGCTTTACCAACTGTGCCAACACTCGGTCGAATTAAGACATTCTCATGTCTGTGATGACTATCAATTAAATGTGGAACGTAGCATGTCATGTCAGTTGCAACGCACAATGCAGAGTGAATGTTCGTTCCTCAATGTCTTATTTATTCATGTTATTAGAAAAAAAAATAATGGGGACACTCCCAGGTTTTGCTATAAATTTCAAACATTTTTATGCCCCTTTAGTGTTGAGAACTCATGCATCTGGGCCTTGTACACATGGACGATACCTCATGAAAAAATCGCAGAGCATGTACGGTACTTCACAGGTGCCAATTTGTCGCGAGGGTGAAATGGCATCTAGGCGCCCTATTTTGAACCCTGCTACTATTATAGTTGAAAGCATACCTCATAATTAGAATTGGTCATGTCGAAGGTCACCCTCTGATCCTCTGGTAATCCCTCAATTTATGCAAATGACCATCACAGGAATAAACTGAAATGATGCGTACCACTGGATGTCACCATGGAAAAGGGGAAAAAGGAGAAATTGGGGGGGAGTTGGAGATTGATATGTAACATTGCTGTAATGGCAACAATTCAGAGGAGGCGACCAGCACAAGTGCTCGCCTAGTTGATTAATTAGAACCTAAGATAGCAACCATTCCTACAAGCGGTCATGTAAATCAGATACACTTTGGAAATGTGCAGAAAGTATGAGATTAAGCGGCACACTAGAGAACTGGCTTCACTCACAACCAAGGACAGATCACAATCCACAAACGATCACGAAATATGACAAATTTTCAGGAATTTACCAAACAATGATGCAAATTTAGCCCATAAAGACCTCAGTGACCTTGACTCTGATGTGAATTAATCCACGAAGGAAGCAGCAAAACACATCCACCAAGCATGTACTCATCCATGATATTTACTCATCATGATATTTCTTATCTTTGTTATAGGCTATTTATGCAAATGGAAAACCACCCATGTGAAAATTGTGAGCTAACGAGAAAAAAGCGACCAAGCACCTCCCACACAAAACTTCAGGAAAAGAGGGCTTTCAGGGTTCAAAGAGATATCATGATGCACATCATACCAACAGAATAACACAAAAGACCACTAGGCTCTCATTAAAAGTGACAAGCAGGATAATTATAAAGAGGCTAATTTATGCTGGGAGGAGGAAAAGAAAGCATCAGTTCAAACCCAAAGTTCATACAACTCCGTTAAGGAGTTACAGTTCTCTGGAGTTTGTGCAGGTGTACTTGCACAAGATCGAAAAGCTTCCCATCAAACAAACTAGTTTCACTCACACTTGATGCAGTCTGGATCAATGTCTCACAGTGTTGACTACGTGAAAACTCTCAGCTTCAGGGATGTTCCTTGCAAGGGGCCTTCTCTCGGGCTGCGCGTCTGTCACATATGGTTGCCATTTCCAAGTCCTTTAAATTGCTTTTTTCTTTCATGCCCCCCCCACTCTTCTCTCCATAAATCACCCAAATTTGAATGAGTTTTATCGCTCAGTCAACTCACGTATTCGGTCGACCCAAAATCAACTGAAATTGTTGTAAATCCCATGAGCAAAGGTCTCTCAAAAGTGGGGGGGCGGGGGGGGGGATATGGCCACATTTTCAAAATTTTACTGTGTGAAAAATGTTAAAAAGCACAAGGGGAGCATTGTCAGAAGTGGAGGGAAATGTCCCCCCCCCCCCCCCCCACCACACCGGCCCCCCCCCCCCACCCCCCACCCCACCCCCACCGTTCCCCCCCTGGGGACGCTTCTTAAATCCCTTAGCAGACCGGGCATCTTTGCCTTTTAAAATCACATTTACTTCATTTCATTGACTTTTATTTTCCAAGACAGCCAGGAATGCCAATAACCCCCCTCTCTCTTCTCCACACACCAAAACTATCCCAAAGAAGCAGAAAGGATGTCCAAAAATATCTTCAGGAAAATCAACATTATTTAATTGCCTATTTTGACATATAATCGACATGTATAGCAACACAGAACAGACCATTTCCAAGTAACAGCTAGGCCTTGAATAACAATCATAGGTGAGACAGATTGATGGGCTATCACCTTGTGGTGTAGCAACAAGACCCTATGAGTGTACTGTGGGTTGCAGTAGAGAGGAAAAATGTTGAATCAGCACAAGTACCCGGGGGGGGATTGGTTGGTACAGCGTCCAGGTAAGAAGAGAGGAAAGAGGAAAGAAAAGAACAGGTACAGTATTTGTAGGTCTAATCAACCTAATCAAAATTGTTGGGTAAGAGGGCTTTGCTGTGGGCGGCTTATAAAAGCAGAAAACCTTTGTCACAGAGATATGTACGCGTTCCTCCGTTGCGTGCATTCTAACAGGCGCTAGTATATGATGGAATTCAATCAAATTCAGAACATCAAAATCACACAGCAGCAAAAAATGTTAACAGACTATACCTACTAAGTTGGCGAATTCTTACAAGTTATGGACTTGGATGACTGATGCAAACATTAGGAAAAACAAGGACATCCAGTGACCCCAAAACTTCACTTTAATTTATTGGGAACCTCATGGTAGACACATCCACCAAGTTTCGGGGAAAACAATTTCAGAAACAACTTGAAAAATTTGCAAAATTCATGCAAATCAGACCACTTAATTAACATATTTTAGGCTAAAATCTTAAGCAGTTCCATCTACCGTTCACCAGGTCCTACATGCCAACCTAGATCATGTAGCACCTACGGTTCTTGCGTACTCTTGTAATGAGCTCAACAATAAATTAACATACATAATCTAATTACCCAACTTAACTATGACTTTTGCTGCCCAAAATCTAATCCGATCGTGTACGACCCAACCCCGGTGCTACCACACAAAATTTTTTTTTTCGTCATAATCGGCCTCACAGTTTGTGAGAAATCCTGCTGACATGAAAGTGTAACATACACACACACGCAGACAAACCACACACACACACACATACAAACACACTGCCAAAGTGACCACTAAATCTCTTCCTGACCAAAACTAGACATTGTGCAGGCGGCCGTCACCCACCGCCGTGTATACCCCCGTATAAACAGCCTTTGTGGATCACGTTTAGAGGAAGCACATTATATTATGTCCATTTGAACTCTAGTGACTTTGAAATTCCCTCCCTGTGTTCAGGTCCACCGGTATTCCACATTCCCCAATTTTGGTTTGAATACGACAAAATTAGAAAATTTGCCTGAATTAGGCAAATTTGACCTCCTTTTGACCTTGAAATGACCTTCATGTTCTTTGGGACTAACAACAGTCCCCAACCACCGGTTTTTTGTTCAAATCTGACAAGTAATGAAAAACTTTCCGAAAAAACCAAATTTGACCCTTTGGTGACCTTGAATCAACTCATGTTTATTCGGGACCAACTTTTGTCCCCCCTCACCAATTTTGTGTGAATCGGATAACCTCGGTATTTTTGTGTAAACCCTGCAAAAGAGAGGCCGAGCATATAAGCAGTGATGTCCACTTTTCGAACTCATCCAAATATTTATACTAGGTAGGGCATTGTATCAAGTTTCAGATCAATCGGATAGAGCATTAAAGAAGTTATTGTTCTAACGGCTAGAGTTTCCGGCGGCGACGGAGACGGCGGTGGCTACGCCCCCAAAATCATAATATCTCAGGACACTGACAGTGTCGCGGGGATTAATTTTAAAAATATTACTAAGACTATGATAGCTTCTCACCTTAAAAGCACCTTGTCCATAGTACATTGGATTTTTATGGAATGATAACATTCAGTGACATAAGCATTCCTTGTCCTCCTCGGTATCAGGCTTCCACTTTTCCATTAAGTTGAAACCCCTGGGAAGGTTCATGCTGAGGTTCTTGGTGGCTAGTTTTAGATTAGCAGTATGGGTGACTCGTCTGCAACAACCTCCATCGTGTGTTGAGTAATGTAATGGGGGAACACCTTCCTGGGTTTCACAGATGTGAATAACTTGCAAATGAAAATATATAGGTTTTGGGAAATAGAATGCATGTGGGTCTGAATCGAGATCATGAAGAATGTGGTTTACATATGATAATTCATATTGATACTACAAGGTTCTGCTGCTGTGAACAGAATTGTAATTGCTATTGGTTTTAATGCCCGCCCTCAACTTGTGGACTGATCAATTAATAAGATTGTGGCTCCACAATTTCACAAACACTACAACACATTCTAGGTAGTCATTAGCCACTAGCTTTCATAATTAGCTAACAAAGTGCCAATGGGGAGCAGCACATGTCATACATACTGGTGGGAATAATGCCCGTAAAAGCACAACCATTCCCAACACTACATGAAGTAAGGTGGGAGATAATTATTTTAAAGGGCTATAAATGGGAATGTGTTACCTCATATGGGATGGTACATAATTTGTTAACATCAACAAAGGAACAACCCTGCAAATTAAACAATCCGATTTGGTCAATACATTGTACCAGGAATTCAAATATTAGTTTGTTACTTGTTAGAACGCAAATCGACAGTGATTGGTCGCAGAACCCAGAACTGATGATCTTGCGGCCTTTGACCTGATGTCCCTCTTAAGAATGCATTTGTAGTTTTGCACATAATAGTTCAACATGCCCATTGATGACATTTGAACCCTAACCTATGAAGCTCCCATAGTACCACTTGTTTTCAATATAATACTAAATTTTTGTGGTAATCCAACTCAATCTTTAGGAGTGATGCATTTAGCACTTTTCAAATAAAAGTTCAATATGTCCTCACATCATTACCATTCGACCTTGAATTTCTGGAAATCCCATCGGTCAATGATAACACCCTAACTCAAGTGGCATGATTATCAAACTTGATCTGAAGGACGTCATTGAATTTTTCCAGATGATAGTGGATCGGGCCCATACAACCTCAATTTTTTTGACATAATAAGCTTTTTATGCCTCTTTAATGACATTGCATCTTGAATCCTGAACACCCCATTGGCAACACTTGTTCATGATAACAATGACAGTACCCTGAACATTCCAACTTAATCTGTAGGAGATGCATTTTGCAGTTTCTTCTTCACATAACAGCGCATCCTGCACTATAACTGAACCTTTGTCCTAATCCCCGACCACCCTAAAGGTGCCACTAGTCCCATGACAACCACTTGACCAAGTATCATGGTTAATCCAACCGATTTGTAGGAGATAATGAAATGAATAACCAGAAGTGCTCAGTGATTCCCTTGACTGATTTCCGATGAAGTAGACCAGCCACCAAGAACAACGGATGAAGTACTATTTTTATTATTTAGCCACCGTGGCCTGGTGATAATGCTTGGTATCCAAAGGTTGAGGGTTCGAATCCCAGAGCATTTTGGTTTCTTCTTAGGCGGAAGAAATCGCTTGCTAGGTAGCCTGAGTGATCGGTCCGGAACGCGGAGGAATAACTACGGACATCTCGCATGTAGTACCTGGTGTAACATGGGGAAAGGAAAACTGTGTTCAGGCTCATGGCCCCATTCGTCGGACCTTGAAAGCAGGTCAGGTTAGGCTGAGGTGTCGAATCGTAAGCCCCCCCACAGTGTTCTGCCCTCAGGCTTTTATTAGTGGCCAAATATATTTGGTCCCAAATTTCCCTTCCACCAAAAATGCGACCAAATCTTGAACGAAAAGCGTACCTTATTCTTATAGCACCATACAAAATTTCATTTCCAATTTCAAGCATTGTTGAATTACCTTGTTATAAGGTTAACTCAAGGTGAGAAGACTGTTCTCATGTGACAGTGTAAAATCATAGAAAATTGAAAGCCATCCACTAAGTTACAACTTGAATGGACCAAGCATTCTGATTCTATCATGTTCATAAGGATTCACGAACTCACCTTTGACCTCAGGCCTCAAAGGTAACTTGAGGTCAACACGAAAACAATAGGGTTTTTTGTACTTCACATGAGAGAGTGATTTTTTGTAGTGGAGAGTACAGTTCAAACCTACATAGTCAGTCAGCACCACTGCTTCTAACTGTGTTTCAGTGATGTATGAGAAGTGGTCCGAGTGCGGGGCAGTTAAGGATTTGCCAGTTTGCCTCCACAGCTGCCAACATCCACCACTGATGGATGAGGCAGTCGCAGCGAAGATTCTCCGATCACGGCACACCAGGAGAGTGAGACCACCGATCTATCAACTGTACGATGGATTGTGATTACGGCGTTGACTGGTCCATGGAAACCTGTGATGTTAGAGCAAATCAATTAATCAATCATAGTCATAGTAAAATGGCAAGCCAATGACCAAAAAATCCCAATTATGAGAAATGTTTTGCAATAATAACTCACTATCAATTCCAAAGTAGTCGTTGTTGATGCAAGTTTTTTGGGTCAATTTTGTGAATGAATCCAAGTGTCTGAAACATTTCGAAACTTTGGATTCTGCAGGACGGAGTGTGAAATACAGAAACATGTGTATGTCAGGAATGGACTACTGAATGACTCATGGAGGTCCTTTGACCTCTAAACTATGAACATCCCATAGGTACCATGGCAATGATAATAATGACACATATACATGATCATCTTATCTTTTCTGTATGAAAATGTCCAATTGACGGACGCGATACAACCAATTTCATATGAGCGGCCAATCATAGAGGCGTTGTGCATTGTTTCAGCGATGGAATGAAGTAAGTATGCTCAAGGGTATAAAACATGGAGAATCAAACTCACACACTTACATTACAAGCTCCAATTAATTATCAATTGAGGGACCACACTCCACAAAGCAGCAATCTCCATTATTCGTCCAAAGGGGAGATTGATCGGAGAATCTGTTACGCACTACATTACAGCCCATTGAGTTACCCGTCTGACGCGTGTCAATAATGCAGCCATAGCCTGGCTAGTCTGTGTCAGCTCCATTCTGGTTTCTGCTGGGCAGGGTGACACAGTTCAAAACGGGGGGGGGGGGGGGGGGGAGGGAGCTGATGGCCTCGCAATAACCGCTGACATTCTGAAGGAGAAGAGGAAGAGTGGAGATAATTCACCATTTCTCACCAATTGGTGCTCATTCGCCAAAAATTGGGGAATTTTCATGCGAGTAAAAAACATCTTAACAAGAGAAACTGCCTAACAAACAATGGTTGAGGATGCACATGCTTAAATGAATATCAGGCTAACAAGTGACATCATCACTAGAAGCATCCGTTAGGGTTATACTTAGGAGGTGGTAAGCTCAGAAAAATACATCTCCAAATATGTTAATAGTGGAAATGGATCCTCAGTTGCTTAATAGCTATGGAACTGTTCGTTTCAATGATACTGAGTTTGAACCCACATGGATGAATTGGTGCCATCTTAACTTCAATGAATATTCATTAATGCACCAACTCATATTCACATGCATGTGACTAACCATCGCCCAATCAGCAGTTCATGAAATTGGTCTCAACCCGCGTAAAAGATGGGAGCACAAGTCAATCACTGGAATCGGGACAAGGTGACTTCTCAAATTTCAACACACAAAAGGCAAGTGGTCAACTTACGTCACAGCAGAAATCTTGTGTAAGGCCCCGTTAGTCCGGTTGGAGTTGGAGGGGTTTCCAGGGCATGCCCACCATCGTGAGCGCACTCTGGGTAGGGCTTGTCCCTCTCTTTTCAGCAGGTCTCTGTGCGGGGTCCCGGGGCCCAGGCCAGTCGCAAAAGTGTACCTAAGGTGTTTTTTATTTTACATTTCTCAAGATATGACAAGGGGCATCACATACTGATATAAACACACAAGCAATGATGATTAAATAAAGACATGTGGGCCCCCGGGGGACCTGAGGGTTGGTCATAACCCAAGTGAAAGAATGGGGGGAGGGGGTTTATAAATATAGGCAAAAGTGACTAATGCCCCATAATTTGTTTCTGCTCAGTCACATCCCACAGCAAACTTAATACTGCATAACATGATAATCAAACAGGAAAAAAGCCCACCTGTGAAAATGTCACATTTTTCGGAAATGCTACTGGAAGAGTTCTTTCAATGAAGGTTTTACAAGAAGAAGAATTTTAATGACTCCCAGGGCATGGTCGAGTTCCAGGGCCCACTGCATAATATATGGACATAATAAGCTGTTACATTCCTAGCCCCTAAAAATAAAAGACCACACCTTAATATAATATTAACATGATATGACAGGAGCAGTAACTGATAACTGGAAACAATTTGCTGGGGGATTCTCTCAAAAAGAAAGACAATGTTGCGCTGAGGTGAGTTTAAATGAAAAGAGTTAAAATGGAGAGGAGGGGTGGGGGAGGAGAAATGGCAGTAATACAGCTGCAAAAACTTGGGCCTCGATATAATAGGCAGAAGGGGAGGGGGGGGGGCATTCAACCTCGTGTCCAGAAAGAAAGCGTTTTGTAAGGATGTTAAACACGAGGGATTGTGGTTTGCTATATTTCTCAAGCTGCGGGGTGGAGCAGTTGTATTTTCGAATACAATGTTCTTACAGGCCCACCAGACACAAACAAGCTGGTAGGTCCCACTTTCGTTTAGCTTGCTAATACCCAACCAGTAACAAATAGAAGAGAAGGGAGGGGCAGGTTCGGAGATAGTTCGATGAAATTATGACATACATACACGCCAGTTTTGCTATGGGAGCTACTCTTACTCGAATGATAGAAAGATGATGATGAAAACCGCATTCCGAATAAACACAAAAGCCCCAGATATTGAACATAAATAGAATACTTGTTTACATTACATAATCTGAATCTATCAACCCCGACAAAAAATACCCCAGCAAAAGTATATCATCCCAATGTAGATCAAACATCTTACTAGAACATGTACCGTATTCCTTCTGAATTCTACCCGGTTCTACCCGGGGCAAAAATGTTCAAAGGTGTTCAAAGTGAATTTGTATGGGGCTGGTGACACCTCAATCATTTCAATAGGATTTAGCCTTGACCTGAATTGTCCAAGAGATCGTTTACACAAAGAATTATGCTGTGATTTGCGTGGACCTACAGCAGCCTACATACACCTTCATAGTTGATACAACATTAATTTGACTGCTCACATTTGAAACAAGTTTCTGGCCGCGTCTTGCTTTGGGTTCCCTGCTAAATCGAGGCACCTCTTTGGGGCGATGCTGCAGGCAGTTGATTGGTTAGAGGCTTGATTGGTTAGAGCTAATATAGTCGTGTGTACTCTTGCCAAGAGAAAAAAATAACTAGGACCCCAAACATTGTCCCAGTCCTCAGCTTGTTTTTAGTGTAGGTCTCTAGGCCATAGGCAGGGCTAGGTCACAGTTGTCCCCCCCCCAAAAAGGGGGGGGGGACGCTCATGAGAGGGGGTGGTATTCAGAAGGAATATGGTACCATTTGTCCACTACATGCCACCTCCATCGATGTTATATCACTTGCAGAGTTAAATAACAGATTCAGAACTTTTTTTCTCATGGTTGACAGGATCGACAAACATTTTGACACACTTTCAGATCTGTATACCTTCACGCATTCATCTTATGTGATGACGGAAGTTAATAAATGGGGTGATGGAGTAGGGTCCAATCCTCAGTCTTTCTAGGAGTCCTTGAACATAACACAGAGGTGGCATAAAGTGATTAAATGGGTTACATATTGTTTACAGCTCTGAATAAATTAAATAAATTACCCTGTGAATAAAAAGGTGAAATGAAAAGAATCAACCTCTTTGATATTTTCAAGCAAATGAAACAATTATAAATGAACTGGGCCTCTCAGTGCTGGAATGCTCTGTCAATCGCCAAGGGCACAGGATTCGAAGGGCGCCATAAAAGTTGAAATACCGCAATATCTTACGCTTCAGCTCACCGCCTGATTCAGAGAGACACACATTAACCCAACCAAGATGAAAACATTGCTTTGTAAAACAGGTGTAAAAATCACATCACAATGTGTTTCATAATTTTGCCATTAAAAGAGTTAAATGGTTGAATGGTGAATGAGTACCTAGGATTTGGAAGTGATCAGCAAGCCAATCTTTAGTTCTTTTTTTTTTGTAGTTGTAATTTGTATCTCGGATGGGCGCTAGATGGACAACACCATATAAATTTATGCTGTTCAGTGTAAAGTGAGAACTACAAATCACACACAACAATGGTTTCCGTCGAATGTTACACCTATTTTTTCCCACGATATGTGTACTGACATTCCCTGAAAAGTTTTATCAACACACTCCTTCCAAAATCAGTATCTTCTCTTTGGATGGCCGGAATTATCATCACATCTCTTAATTAGTATTATTACTTACCATGTGGAAGGACTGCTTTACTTACCGATATCATTAACAGGTCTTCAGCCTCGCCTGGAACCAGTTTTTTTTTTTTTTTTGTCCAATTTTTCTTCAACAGAAATAACCTCTTTGAAATAGGTTTTGATGACAATATCAAGAAAAAATCAGCCACTGCCCGGTAACTTTTTTTTCATGCCAGGACAAGGACTAATCTCTTTTCAACCGATTTTCACTACTATTACTATGCCCCCCCTCCTTGAGCAGCTGGAAGTTACCAATCATGTGTTCTTTGGTTCACAGGAAAAGAGTTGGAATGCAAGGGAAATTGATACAATGTTAGATTCTCTTTGTAACACACATTTCTAAACAATACCAAAACCCAAGGTACCCTCTTATCTTAACTGTTTCAGGAGTTTTCAATGCTCTATATCTTGGTTTTAGAGCTCTTCCCACAGATTGTTAATTCCACCATCAATGCAGAAGCTTTTTTTTTTTTTTCCCTTCCAGAGTAGCATTTTTTTACACTTACACTCCTAGTCTGCCACACTGATGCAATATGACGTTGACACTTCGTTATTACTTATACTAACAGTGAGTCACAACGATTACAGGCGATTTTTGAGCTAGGTGTGGGAAATGGAAGGTGAAGGGTGGTGGCGGACACCAAGGAACATGACAAGACTACATCAGCATGACTAACGCTGACTGCTGTATAGTCACAGGGAGGTGTGTGCTCAGGGCCCAGTGAAAACAATGTAGTTGGAATGAGATGGAGCCCAATGAGAAGTGCATCCAGACAACTTTGAAGAGTGGAGTAAGAGCAGAGGAGCCGTCTCACAAGACCCTTCCAACATGCAATTCAATGAAGTGTTTCACAAAGGCTACCAGAAGAATTCAACCCTTCCGAAGAGCGATCCATTTGGAAAGTCTATATCAGCATTCAAGTCCAATAGAATGCTCATCACAGAAACTGAAATTGGCACTATACTGAAATCCAAAATGATATGGCCAAAAATAGAAAGTGGTAAATTTCTTGTCTCGAAGGCCGGGCCAATGTGCCCGGGGAACCCTGGGAAGTGAAAGGCCTACAAGACGAAATAAATTGTATAATCCTCCCGAGAAATTCTGGCGAACTCTCAAATGATCTCCAGATACCGCCTGAAATGAATTCACCAGGAAACAAACGACATCGCTCGGCCAGAAAAGTCCGTAACAGAATCATCAACAGACCGACTGGATAGTTTTCAAATTTTTGTGTGTCGTTGTTAATTGTGGGAGTGAATAATTAAAGGATATTGGAGGGTTAGAGGGAATTACAGGACATAGGGGAACATATTGCTTGAAATATCACCGACTTTCACACATGGTACCAATGTCTGCAAAAATTTGGGGAATTTAAATGAGATTACAAAGTAAGAAAGAGGAATGCTCTTCGATCTTGGCAAAATATCTCCGAAAGCAGAACATCATCTCAAAGGACTGTTAGGATATTTTTGACCTGTTTTGGTATCAATATTCAAACAATATGTTCCTATCCCATGACAGATGACATGAACTGACACAAAGGTTTTGACAAAGGGTGAAAATACAATGACAAAACAATGACATGGAATGGCCACTCCACAGAACAAAAGGGAAGTCATATACCAGCTATGATTACTTTGTTTTATAATATTGTTTTATTATATTGTTTATAGGTACTTTCTTTCAACTTTTGGTCATAAAAGTCTTCGCTGTATTTCAAAGGATCAATTACATCTCCTCTCACTGACAAAAATATAAGTTATACTGAACACCTAGCTCAACAAAAACCATTGACTTATGTGTAATTTGTAAATTTGTACCAACAATAATTTCTGTTTTGATGGGAAACCTATGATTAATTCCCTAGCTGTTTGAAATGAAGAGAGTTTTTCTGGAATCAACTCACCTCCTACAAGGTCCCTCAGGACTGGGATGATGATCCTTGTAAGTGTTGGATTAATGCAGGGGTCCAGACTCCTGAAAACAGCCCGGGACGCTCAAGTTTTAACATCAGCATAATTAGGACTAACACAACAGAAAATTAACCTGGAGTCCCGGGACCATTGGGTTTGGATGCCTATAAATGGGAACCCAGTGATGACACATTCGCTCAAGCAAATTTCTCAGCAAGAAGCATGCCGATAGACTTACAGGTAATTTGGAACGTCATTCCCGGAGTGATCGTCCAAGCGAGGGTTGCGGAGCACTTTGACTTGCTTGTAACACACAGACCTCCTGGCACCCAGGCTGTCAAAAATGGCCAGTTTGAAATAGACTGAAGAAAAGAGAGAAAAATTCATTAATTCATTAATGCTATGATGTGAGTCACTCTGGATCCTTTCTACACATTATCACTCTTCCTTGGAAGCGGAATACCACAGTTTCGACTGGAGTAGAATAATCAGGAGGCCATGGTGTGAAATCTGGCAAAGGTTGAGCATATGTTCCATACTTAGCTAGGTTAACACTTATCCGGTAACGCAACGGCATAATCATTATCATCATCATCCTGTTTTACAACTGAATTGATCCACCGCCTGGTGGGTATGATGGTTCTTGGTGGCAGCTCTCACAGCCATTCTCCTAGCTGAGCGGGTCCAGTGGAGAGGTGGTGTTCAGTCTCCAATCATCCAGGTCTTGCCGGACAGTGCTCAGCCGGTTCCTCTTGGGTCTCTCGAGGAGCTCGACCAGCGACTTGCATATCCGCGCTCCTCTTGATACAGCCATCACGATGCTGCACATGCCCATACCAGCCAAACCTCCTGCTACGTAGGCTGGTCTCCAAGCTGGGGTGACCCGTCGAAACTTCAATAGGCAGTCCAGGCTATGGCAAAAAATATTGCATACATACGGTGTGCTAAATTTTGCTGTCGCCGTTGCCGTTACCGGACAAGTGTGAATGCCACCTTACCATATTCCTCCCATATACCATTCTGGTTGCTTGCAAAAAGCTTTCAAAGGGACAGACACAAAAAGACACTTTTCAAGATAGCAATTTAGTGTGTATTATTCTAGCTGTATTATATATCTGACTGATTTGTAGTATTGTATTATTATTATATATTTTTAGGATTTCATCTGTAAAGCGCCTTGAGACTTTTTCGCGTATTTGGCACTTTAGAAATGTTCTGATAATAATGATAATAAGAATATATCAGAATAGACACACACAAACACACATTTGCGATAAACTACCATCAAGATTGCTGTTGACAATATACAATGCCACATAAAATGGTAGGCTAATATTAGACCTTGTGGTAACATTATGTCATTGCTTTCAAAATACAATTAGGACGACAATGGCACAATGGATCCGTCGGGTCATAACAAAAACTTTGAGAATGATACCGGTTACTGTCTCGCTGGTCGCTCAGCAGAAAGTCATCGGAGCAGGGACAAACTGGGGAAGGCAATTTGCCAATTTGCTGGTTACCGTCTGCGTGTGATTACCCCCACCCCCACATGGAGGTACCGCGAAAGAGGCATTGCCTATTATGTATAGCTGGTGAAGGATTCTCATTTGACTTTGAATTTCACAGGTTCAGGAAGCCAAGTTAGGCTCATCAAGGAACCCTGGGTGTATTGATCTTGGATGAGCACGCAATAACTTGCCGCCTCTTCTCAACTAGTGTTCAGATGATATCAAGGCAGGGGTATAACCAATCCCAAAGGATGCCTCCCCCGTATAAGCCATTTTGTACCGCTCTGCTGACTCCAAGATCCCCACTACAAATTCCTCAAACCTGGGAGGAGCGGAGAGGTCATGTCAAAACTTGGACTGCTTACATCTGTGTGACGAGAATTATTGCAAATATCCCCCCAAAAAACCATGCACAAATCCACTGCATGAATGGATAACAAGACCTCACTCATCGCAACTTGCAATAACAGCCACCCAAGGTAAAAAAAAAAGCCCGGCGGCTGCTGGAACGCGAAACCCAGAATGTTCGCTTGCAAGGCGTCACCAATACCACTCAGCCACTCATCCTCTTACCAGTGTTGTTGTTATGCTCGTACCCTGCCGGGAGCAGGAACTTGATGGCGTTGTACATCCCATGATACAACACCGTCTCTGGTCCACTCTCACTCAGGACTGAAGCTGACCTCTAATATAGCGGCATGTCCCTGTGAATTAAGAGGAAAATTCATATTATTATAAAATAAAATAAAAGATCACTTTCTTTTTTTCTTCTGCAAACATCAATTACAAGAAAGTCAAAACCCACTCACTACTAATTGCAAACTTATGGAAACTATGAAGTTGCTGAAAAAAAAATGTTGGCATCAGGGTTCATGTACTCATAGGTAACCCGCATACCAAGTCACAGCCACATCTATCTGGATGCAGTTTCAAGTTATTGTTTCCCCAAGCCAGGCATCGCATACACACACAATGTCATGACTGCAAAGGTTCCTCTGACCTGTCTAGGAATAAACAAGGCAATCGCCCCCGTCTGGTTGCGCAATCAGTGGTTGAATTTCTTCTTACAGTCACCATGAAAACAATTACAAAAGCATTCCATGTGTTGCTTTCAGATTTTGTTGTTCTGTTTATTAGCATTCAACAGCAACAGCTTACTAATCAGTGACCAATTTCAAATTCATAAGGAATGATCGTTGAACATGTATACCAAAGGATTACCAAGTTTTGTGGAAATGCTACTAAATTGCCTAAAATATGCGAATTAGACAAAGTACTTGACTTTCAGTGACCCATTATCTAGTTTTAAATATCTCAGGACCAATGGTGGACCGCATCAATACATTCCATGGATATCCAACAAACTTAAAAGTTTGCATGAATGAAGTAAATTATACACATTAAATAACTCCCATGACTAGGATATATGATGAAATTTTGGGGTACTAGAGGTAGACCATACCGCCCATCAAGCTTCATGAAAATCAAACGAACATTGAAATTTGGAAAGAATTATGCAAAGGAGACACGTTGAATGACCTCCGGTGATCCTTAATCTATTTTGGAAATTGTTGGAACGAAAGTTAAACCATACCCACCAGGTTTCATGAAAATCCAACCAACTTCAGATTTTGCATGAATCATGCAAATATGAGACACATTGAATGACCACCAGTTACCCCGAATCTCTGTCAAAAAAGTTTTGGGACTGAAGGTAAACCATAATCACAAGTTGAGTGTGATTGTTGTGAAATCCGACAAACTTCAAATTTTCGCATAGATTATGCAAATTAAACAACTTAATAGCAAATTTTATGCTGAAAATCTAATTTTTTCCCCCAGTTCATCTGCCTCATATTTTGAACCTAAGCACTGAACCAAATCACAGTAGAACCCACGGTTCAAAATCTAACTAGATCCGATACTACAAACACACAATGACCGTACACACCAAATACAACTGCTACCCTGGGCATTGTTCAGGCGAGACAAAAATCATGTGCATACCGACACAGTAAATGCTGCAACTTGGTACCTTGAGAGACGGACAGATTGAAGGAATTCCGAAGAATAATATTGAAATACTCTTTTCATATCTTCTGTACAACTTCCATAAAGGAAAAACGCTCATTCTGTTTGTAGCAGGGTTTCCAACAGCATGAGTTTCACACTGGTTTTGTATA
This sequence comes from Sclerodactyla briareus, assembly GCA_026419785.1. Taxonomy (NCBI): domain Eukaryota; kingdom Metazoa; phylum Echinodermata; class Holothuroidea; order Dendrochirotida; family Sclerodactylidae; genus Sclerodactyla; species Sclerodactyla briareus. The sequence goes on along the minus strand of JAODTK010003566.1, from coordinate 111,966 downwards.
ACGTTTTATAATCTGTCTCCTCTTTAAATACCATCGTGTGAAGTTCTGTAGCTTAAGCTGCTAGCCTAATTACAAACAATTGGAAATTACTTTGAGTCTCCGTGCCTGTTTTCATCTTTTTTCAATAGCAAAATTCCACTTCTTTTGCAGAGATTATTCACCATTCTAACCTGTTAATTACATTGCTGCCGAGGACACAAAATAATGGGGAAGTCAAAAAAAAATTACAGACTTTTTTATTCTCTCCACAATTCCACAAACTTTCATGCAACATGGTTCAGATATTGTCATTTTAAAGAGAGGTAGAAGGTGATTTCGATGGAGGTATTACCTTTGAATTGGCTTCCTAATTGAGAAAATTTATAGAAAAGTTATAGAATTCTAGGTGCACCTATCTATGGAGGACCATGCTACTGATGTAACAGCAGTAATGTTTTGTGGTTCCTTGTCCTGTTCACTCATCAAAGGTTATCTCCTCACCTCGTCATACCACCCCAGACAGTTGACCCCGAAAATGGTCGCGCTCCGGCCCACCATTCGGGGGATAGTAAACTGACGTCGACGGGAGCGACGTTTGTCTGGAAGTATTGATAGGCTCTGCTCTCGTAACTGCCTCCAGGTGCTGGTGGAGAATAGTATGTGGATATTTCTCTCATCCATCAATGCCATCTGTCTTGCGTCTCCATTTTGGGTTCAACACACGAACCAGTCAACATACTAATCATGCACATTGAAAAGGCAACAGCATCAGAGACTGGAATTGGAACAAGAAATTTAACAATGTCAATTTTTTTCTGAATTCTTTTTCAGGTTAAAGCGTTTTTGTCAGTTGATTCCAATGTTGATTAAGCAGATGTTTGGCGTTAGCTGAATCACACTCCTAGGCATTACATGCATTCTAAAAGCCTCAAATGACCAAAAACAGATGACTTAAGGGCCGGTCACACTATAACGATATCGTGTCGTGCAACGATCCGATATTATGGTTCAGGCCGATTAAATACCAGGGCCTATTACTATAATGCTGGAACACACCCTGCCACATGGATGGAGGACTTGATTCGCTATTTGCCATAACGCATTCCAATGTGGAAAACCCCTTCCCGGCGTTTTGATATCATATAGTTCCTTTTTATCGTTGAGCTCAACGATTTATCGTACGACTCTTACCATTTTTCGATATGACGTCATTTAGGAATGAGGTTTTTTCGAACACTTTCGATCTTGAGAAGGTATTGTGATAATGTACTAGTATTCATGACAATTGTTACCACCCAGACCCCTCTCCTTCCTGGTTTCAGCCTGAAATCTAAAAAGAAAGAGATCTGTAGCAGAACGATAGAAAATCGTTATAGTGTGACCGGCCCTTAAACTTCAACAGGCAGTCAATTAAAAAATCCATGCCAGTAATTTATTAGAGTTTTTGCGATACAGGATTATCCTCTACAGGGCACTTCTTTTGATAGTAAACATCAAATATGCTTCAGAGATAAGGTCAGAGAAACTCGATGATACCCTACCCCTGTTACCCTACTACCTAATAAATTAGGCTCAGGCGCCACTGCATGGGTCGTTAGAAGTGTAGTAGGTCACGAGCAAACATTCCTTCTGAGTGATGCGGGGACAATCTTCATCGGGTTACTAATGATCGGGGGAATAAATAGCTAGTCATGAAGGGAGGAGCTGCTTTGATACAAGGATAAAACCAGAAAAAAAAAAAAGTTAGCATCACATGAAAGTAAAATGTTACATATTTAGTTTCTGTGATCACTGTATTCTAGTCAAGTGAGATGATGAACAGTCCAGTCAATTCATGAGTTTCTCCACTTGCAGTGCACATATAGGGTGCTAAAGTTCCTGGCTCACCTGCAGTCTTAATGCTTATGATATAATGATATGGTCCCCTGAGCCGTTAGTGGTCCCGATCGATGCTGATTGGCTCAATTTGACTGTCTTGCTGCAAGCATATATATCAGTCCAGTTTGGGTATGTAAACTATTTCCTTCCTCTTCCGGGAGTTATCTCTTAATATATTAGTCAAATTGCTGAATATTGTGTGACTGAGGTGATTCAATCTCCATGATTATTTGCCAAATTCAACCAGCTATCACAACTTTTTTAGTTACCGTTTAACCTAAATTCGCTCTGGTCTTTTTAAATGGGATAATTGCCAAGCAGCCGATAAACCTATTCACGGCCCAGCAAGAGTACAGGCCTGGACACTTCACGTTTTTCTGTCAGCTGCAATTCCTTCAACAAGTATTGGAATAAGGATGCCTCTTTGAATGTACCTTAATGTGGGGATGGGGGTTCTCACATGCAGACGGCAACTTGCAAATGCCTACCCCACACGTTTGTACCATTTTTAGATTCTTGGTACAACCGGACCAGGATTCGAACTCCGATCTCACGAGTAGAAGGCCAACACTCTACCAATTGTGCCCAACCACTCGGTTGTATGATCTATCGGCAGAGTCTCTGGTTCACTGTGAGGGGGCCAGATTGTGCACTATACCCAGGCCATCTCTCAAAGGGCCTATACTCTCACCTGGAAGTAGATTAGTAGTGACTCTGAGCCGCACTGCGTAGGTCAGCCGCTCCTGGAGGACGCCCTCTCTGATGGTCAGGGAAGACTTGGAGAGCCCCGTGAGCGTCTGCTCTTCGTTCACCTGGCGTCCACCTGGTTTGGTGGTGATGTGTTCTTCATGGTTACTCTATCAGGACCTGGGTTCACGGGGTCAGATGCGATTCATCCGAGGGGGTGTTCTTGGGGGTGTTGTGTACTCATAGGAATAATAGTATCCTCTGGGGGGAGTGAAGGAAGAGGCAGATGAGGTTTACGGTTCCATGGAGGATTGGGTTGTAATGATGAATACCTCAAAAGTAGCTGATGTAGGATGCAGTTGGGCTCAGTGCCCCACATAGATATCGGAGAAGGCGAACCAATTCAATGTCCACGACTAAGAGAACATGACACAGTGATTCCACTCCATATGGATGCCACTGATCTCTGGATTATAGGGCAGTGGCCCCTCCCTCCCCTCCCCCCCCCCGCTCTTCCTCTGGCTCAGGGGTCCAGTAATAGACCTGAGGGGGGGGGACTTTTAAATATTTTAAATATGAAATATTATTGTTCTTGAAGCATACTATATAACAAAGATGAATATCAAAATTCTATCTACACCATTACAAACCAGAAGGTTCTCGAACCACTAGTCTCATCTATTTTGCAATCTTGGTTGTTTATTGTTCAAATATTCAGTGGTACGCACGGCACCTTTCTAGAGGGTTAGAACAAAGACTTTGGATAACTTGTAACAAGACAATCTTCTCGAATAATCATGACAACAAAAGTCTGATGCCATGTTTTAGCAAGTAATTTGTAACTATGCTAAAATTTTGGTCAATTCTGTCAGATTTCCACCCATCTATCGGACTATCAACCGTAGCTATCAAAGAAACTCATGCAACCATGTTTCAACATGCAATTTCCAAGCAGGCGACGTTATTTGTTAAACCACTGAAATTAAATCTTGAGTATAGTTATAGTATTAGCTGTTTAATCGTGTTAGCAATTATTGTTTTTTTAGTTATTTTCCAAGTACACAATCGCACAAATTTTTTTACAAGACACTCACGCAATGGGTTCTTCTCATGGATGTTCTCCTCTCTCAAACCCAGTTGACCCAGACAGCACGTACTGAGGGTAATCCTGACTATAGACTCGCTATGTCCTTAACATGTGTTGATGGAGTCTTCCCATTGGGGCTAGACTTTTTTCACCAATCCCTGTTACAAATCTTGGTTTTGGAAAGGTGGCTGTCGCACGCGGCGGGGCGTCCCCCGTGGGGACTCTCTGAATCGATGCACGCAGCAGATTCGTACGACATCCCCAAGAGGTTTGAGACTGAGAGGACCCATCGCTCTGTTCATAGATGTCAGCCTCTGCTGCGAACGTCTGGATCATGTGATCGAGAGTGCCTGTGGCGCGGAGAGTCATTTGGCACTCGGAATCAAGAACGTTGTACCGGGACGGAAGATGAATGGAACAGCGACAACAACGTGAACTGTGTGGGAACAAAGCGGGAAAGAATTTGCAGTCGTTTCTATATCCCAAATATTTGCAAATAGTGGAAAATCATCAAATGATCTGAAAACACAAAACATTCATATTCCAGAACCTATTCCTGTTTTAAATGAACACTTACTTTCTCATGAGTTCACCAAGGCCTTCCTACAGCTTCACACCACCCCCAACATTCCCAGTTCACACGTTTTTATATTTTTGAAAATAATATCATGAATTCCCTGACTGTTTGATTAGAGTAATCTGGAATAATCTCTCTGTTTGCTCGCCAGTACTGCCCCCCGAGCGATCCTGAGTATATTCCCTCCTCCAGCAAACCTTGCCCAGGTATAGTTGTCATGCACCGTCACAGCCCTCCACATACTGCCTCCAGGGTCAGTGGGCGTGGCGTTGACCTGCCCCTCCTCACAATCAGGACAATCGATCTACACCGGAAAATGAATAGGGTCATTTGAAAATGCAGAGAACACAGGCCTATTGAGAGTTCATTCTCGAGGCACCTGCGATTGGGCTGGTCCTTTTGCAGAAAAAAAAAAACATTGTCCCACGGTGCAGCAAAACAAATTTTGCCATCACTTATCATCGTGATGATATACTGAGGACTTCCGATTGCGGGGTCGGAGATCACATTAACAGAATGACGATTCAGAACGGGTGACGTTGTTTCATGTAGAATTGCTGAGAGGAACCCCCACGCTTTAAATGACATACCATATTCATTAATGAATGATGCGCACGCGTGAATGCAATCCGGAAACATGCACTTTATTAGGACCGCTCTCCGCAGAACGTACCGTGTTAGGATGCTACACTACACGATACCACACAAGTCTACTTGGAGTGTGACCCCTTGCCCCCCCCCTCCTCCAACATCACACTTTGCATTCATTTCCTCCAAAGGTATTTTGGTCAGTGTACGATTATCTTTCAACCGTTTTGGAAAGGTTCCATCTATTAGGGATACAAATACATACATCGTGAATCTTTGCAAATTCCACTTGTGCTCGGCTGTTAGGGCAAGAGCTTCTATTAAAATGAATACGTTATGTTGGACTTAGAGACTCAACCATAATATCATGTTTTGCAAATTTCGAGAAATCGAGTAGGCAGCATCTTCCAGCAATGGCTGTTTGCTCAGAAATTACAAAATGGGGCCAAGTCAATGGAATCAACTCTGATAAGATCAGATTCACCAACCTTGCAACTACCCTTTCTTATCTGTGTTACTCGCTCCTTCCTTAACCCAATGAGCGAACCACATTAGAGGTGGATATACCATTACCCGATTAGATGTAAGGGAGGCCAGTCTTGAGATATCAGTTTTTGTAAAGCAGATGAAACCACTGATTTCTAGGGCCATCATACAGTTTCAAACATGCTTGATTTTTCATACGGATTCAGATGCCCAAATTCTATGCCGGGGAGTGGATAGACACTGACCGTCTCACCTCATTAATAGTGTCCAGAGCTTATAACCAGGCCAACATGCTAGATTCCCGTTCTCAGGACTTTTGACGTATTCATTCTACAGACGTAAGTGCGGTTTTCAAGTACAGCTACTTTTTTCAAACAAAACATGGGCTGGTAGAAAATTTGGTATCAGATGGTGACACCGAGGTGTGAACTAGGGACAACTGTCACCCAGTCGGGCACCCTATGGTTCAGCCACCTCATCACCTCACACTTCTCCCAAATTAAACTGGTCACCATATTCATTCTAATGGGGCTCATGCCCTAATAGAAGCACACATGGATTTTTGCAAGATTTAAGATTTTTTGTAACCTAATAGAGGCACACTTTCAAAACTGCCCAAACCCCCTGTTATGGCAATTTATAAGCGATGCACTTACCTTTTACCACTAACCTGTGCAGTATGGTAAATTATGCACTAAAAATGTTAGAGTCTAGTAGCTTGTGAAGTTTCGGCTGCCAGAATTTGGAATGGCGGAGGTGCCCACCTTCAGGCCAGATAAAAAAGTGAATTTTTTTTTTACTATGTAACAAAACAAGAGATGGGAAAACCGTGATCAGGAACAATCCGAGCATTTGAACTTACTCAAGTCCTTTTCCCTGCTGGGTCACTGAAAGACCTGTGTGGAGTCTACTGTTCCCCGCCCAGTTTTACCGACAGCCAGCGAGAAGACAAAGGTCGGTTCTGTCGATTGGTTTAGAGCAGGCTGGAGATCGGGACCGTCAGTGACATCGTTTGATCGGTAGGGCTGCTGGAGCTGTTGTTAAAAACCCGGGTGGGTGAAACAGGGATCGTGAGAGAGCGCTGGTGCACCCCATTGGTATCTTGTAGAGAGAGAAAATACCAAATCAGACTACAATATGGGGAGGGCGGCAGATTGAAAAGATGAGCTCTGTTATCCTGGCAGAGTAACACTGGCAAACCCTATGTCAGGTATGGTCAGGTTGGTCGGGAGGTTAGCAAATGTTTTGAACAAACACATAAATGACCAGAGAGCCAAAATGCTTATTGACTCCTTGAATCAAGGACGAATGGGAAATTATCCATCTCAAATTTACCATTTTTGTTCCCGCCCAAAAAAGACAAGCATCTTGACATAACAATAGTGTCCTCCTGTACTCTTGGTGAGAAATCCCACACACTGAATTCCAACTTGTTCGGACCAAGCATTCTGGCCTCGACGTGATTACAGGGGATTTTCCAACTGGTTCCTCAAAGGACCACCATCCTGAACCCGTACCACCGAGCCCCAAAACCGCACCGGTTCATATACTTAGCTAGCCAGGTGGGGCTGATGAAGTCCCCAGCCCCACCCACAAGCTGAAATTCATCCAAATATTAATTTTTCAACGGAATAATCAGATTTCACCATAGATTACACCAATCCCCACAACCAACAGCCAGGTCCCCTGTGTGAGAATTCGGTCGTAGAGGGGGTTTTGGGCGGTACTAGGAGCGATTATGGGTACATTGTCACTGTGCGGATGGTACACCTGTAAAATAAACGACTTGCACAGGGTGGGGTCTGAGTCAGCCTGGTCAAACTATACACAATTAACCCTTCCTTTTACTGGTATCTGACTTAACCATTGCAGATACAGAGAAGAACAAAGAAATAGTTCCCACGCAAGGAATGATGAACAAAAAGTTGTGTTATAGACGCTGTCGATCACATTATAGCGACATGAACAAGGCTAGTGAAAAATTGATTAACAGTAATGCATCCAACTGCCTTTATGCAACCCTAAAAAAGGACTCTTTCTTATCTGTCTATGGATTAAAGTTTCATTGTGCAATATTTCATTTATGTTTAATTAATGGTACTCAACCATTTTTTCTGCACACGGCTCTGCTATGTGATAAAGCTAATCATGTGTATCTGAGCACCTGTTATGATGTTGAGATATTGAACATTTGGCAGGCTATGAAAAAATTGAAAATGTAGACTTGAGCAAATATACACATACACGCACATACACACACACACACACATTACATATGTGGTATCTGTGAATGAAAATACTAATTATGGAATGTGATGTCCCACGCATTACTTTTGGTGGTTTGCACTCAGCAGCTCTGCATGAATGGAATAAGAGGACATTACTAAGTAGAGCAATATTAATATAATTTATATCAAGAAAAACTGTAACATATACATCAGAGGGTCTGAAGGCTCATCTGGGTCATATGATAAGGAGCCATCTAGATAAACACTCCCTCCTCTGGTGGCGAACCGCTTCGTGCCGCCTCGGATGACGCTCACAAGGTCAGAGTGTGTCACCTCTATGGTAGTGGTGGCGGTGCTGTAGACGATCGTATCCTTCATCTGTACCTTACATAGCCACAGAAGAGATAAGAATGGTGGCTTCAGTATGTTTCACCATCATTCTAACCATTCATATGCTATAACGCGATTCCCATGACATTGCTACCAACTCCCGTCAACGCCGTGGCACTACTGATCGACAATAAGCATTTTGTGCAGAAATCCATCAATGTTTACTTTCTAGTGTACCATCTATTATGACATCTCTGGAGTTATATACTCTGACAGTGTATTATAGCATGACAGTGGTTACACTACTAGATCACCACTAGTACGTACTCACACCGTTTCGAGCAGTTGGCTGCTTGAATGTTTCCACTGTTACCACCGATCATATTCCTGAACACACAATAATGCCCCCCAATAATGCTGAGCAACTTTCATGATAATCCGACTGGTATGACGAAGCATTTTTCCTGAATCTTCATGGAAAGCTAAAACTGATCTCTAGGTGACCCTGACTATGACTTGTTAAAACACTCCATATGTACTATTGATCAATAGTGTAAGAGTGATGAACAACGATCATAGGCATGCAATTCCCATTTGTGGGAGCTAGAGAGGTGTTTCTCAAACTCCCAATTCCTGCCGGGAATGACCCTAGTGACTTCAACTTGAAATACTGACCACCCTTTATGTAGCATTGTACATCAGAACTGACCAACTTACATGTTCCCCCATTTGAACATTTGATAATTCTCAAAGAAATGGTTATTGCTGAACCCTACTTTATCTTGGACTCCTAACATGAAAACTACTATATTGATCTGTATAAGAATGACTATTTACATCGTAACTATACCATTAAATTTGAATGATCATTCAATTCAGTCGGTATGATAGTCCTTACGAATGGGGACATAGAATGGCGGTCCCAGGAGCAGGTTGGGATTGGATACACCCCTGCCTGGATATCACCTGAGTACTAGTGAGAAGAGAAGACAAGTTATGACCGGGGCTCGTACAAAATCAATACGGCCAGGGTTTCTAGATGAGCTATAATTGGCATCCTGAACCCGAGAATTAAAATCAAATACTAGTCAAGGATGAAACTGATCAGGTCCTCATGCGACCCAATCTCACCTGTAGGAGAGATTCATTTTGCAATTTTTGACATAGCTGATTGGGCCCCTTTATGGACCATCGACCATAAATCTCTGAATTGACTATTAACCATAAATCCCTGAAGCCTATAACTATCACTCAGTATTCCAGGATAATACTGACTAAGTACTAGTAATTTAAACTAATCTGTAGTTTATTCTGCAGATTTCTGCTGTTTTTTCGCCATATAGTTATTATGTGCCTCCAATGATCTTTGACTTCCAAGTCCCTGACCCACCCATAGGACCACTATTCCACATTGACGCAGTATCATGGAATCCAATCTTCTCTGTAGGAGAATCCGCCTTTCAAATTATTTTCCCTTTTTTCACACGTAGCATGATACCCATCTATCAATCTTTGACCTAAAATCCCCGATGCCATACCATAGGTACCACCAGTCTGTGATAACCCTGACTGATCACCTGGTAATCCAATCTAATCTGTGAGAGAAACAGTTTGCATATTTCATTATTTTTTTACATAAAAACTCATTTGCCCCTTTACGACCTTTGACCTGATCCCTTAACATTTCATAGGTACTGCTAGTCCATGATAACACTGACCGAGTCCTGGTAGTTCAACCAAATTTTGTGGAGGACTAGCATTTTTTTGCAGATTGTTTGCGATTGTTTATATAGCCTTTTGACCTTTGACCTGAAGTCCCTGAACACCCCATTTTTGTGTTCATTATACCTGTCTTGCAGTTTGGGTTTAAAGAAGGTAAGAGAAATGTTTGAAGTTGAATATAGCTTTCTCTGAAAGTTATTGCAATATACCAATCATCTTACCTTCAGTTCCACTATGTAAGTTCCCACTGCAAGTGACCAGGAGGCACATACATAGACCGGCCTCTCAAAATAGTCCCGGGTAGGCCATGGGTACCCTGCAGGAGTGCTGCCGAACCATTCAGGTCCACTGGTGAGGGCGACATTCTAATGTCCACTCAATCCTGACGTCTGCCTCTAAGCTGATGTCCTGTGAGCGGGTGAACTAGCGAATTGAGAGGAACGAGAAAAACAAACTGGGCGTTAATGTCCCCCCCCTTTGACTGATTAATATGATGTTTTAATGACCCTGCAGGCTCTGATACACCAGAGGTTATATTGTGAACAATGGAAAACTGTATCTGTTGGTCCGAACCCCATTTTAATATGTTCATATGTGGAGTTTTGGCCTTCAAAGTTTGGGCCCATTGAAGCAGAGAAATTGGAGAGATTCCCAATTGCGCATAATGCTATGATGTCACACATGGACAACCAGGAAATTATGTTACGTATTTTATTGTTTTTCCTGTTGTTGAATAGTCAACATTTAGCAACGTTTAATGTTGTCTTTCCTCAACCAAAGTAACCATCAACACCTACCAACCCACTGAAGCGATTCTCTCCCATGGACTACATGCTCTTCGAAGTGAATTAATGTTGAATTCAATAGAAAACAAAGAATGTTGCAGGGTTGTGGCAAGTATGACATAATTAATTATAGCATGATGGATCAATTTCGATCTTGTGCAATACACCGTTTCCACAATACACAAACTTCAAATGCCTATAACTCCTTAACGGAAAGTCCATGAACTTCCGATTGGGACTGACGCATTCATTTTTTATCCAGCTATTAATTAGCCCCTGTATGAATCCTGCAGTTGTCCTTTAATTCAATAGGGTAGGTAGAGGTTGCTCTCTAAAACATTGGTATGATCTGATCCAGGGTCTTTTTGTTATTTTATTTTATTTATGGTATATCCTCCAAAGCAAAGGATTGAACCTCTTCAAGGCCCGGCTATGAGGGTGCAGACATTTTTTCGGGTATTCTGCACCTTATTGGTCAATGCAAGTCCCTCACAGGTACACGGAATAAGGCAATGCCTCTTTGGCAGTACCTTAATTAGGGTTGGGTAATCACATTCAACGGCAACTTGCAAATTGCCCACCCCTGTCTTGTCCCTGCTCCAATCCCTTGTGCTGAGCATCCAGCGAGAAGGCAACAGTTACTCTTTTCAGAGTCTTTGGTATGACCTGACTGGGATTCAAACCTGGTTTTCCCGGGTAGAAGGCCAACCACTCATCCCAGGCCATTACATTTAGTTCATCGATCAGATCATTTCAATGACTACACATTTATGAAAAGTCCTTCTCTTTGTATCTTCAGATGCATATTTCAAGAGTTGTATTTTTATGGATGTTTAAAAGTTCATTTACAATTTGTGGGGCCCATGAGGGAAAAATAGGTTGCATAATTGATTAATATCTTTTTAAAACTTCAATTTAAAACTTCTCTGTTTTGGATTTACACTGTGTATTAGGTAAACAGTTATGCTCTACCACAAAACAATATCCATAGGAAAAATTGTAGGGTCTGTGACAGACCAACCACATGCTACCCAAAGCAACTGAAAGCCAATCACTGATGTTAGAGCAGTTTGCTGAGATCAGCTTTATCAGTTTCGGATAGGTGGTTGCTAGAACTTTGGACAGTTTGAAGAACATTTTCATGGATTCTGTGAAACTTTTTCTGAACATGTCATATTCTCTCTCCACATTCAAGGCATGCCTTATAAGAGCATGTTACGATCTACATCATCACTGTTAGGAATAAGGTGGAATACATTATTGAGTTATTTCCGATACCATACTGACACATTCATCTGATACCATATTCAAACGTGAGCACACCAGGATATTTTCTCCAAATTTGTGATGTTTTCTGCCCCAATAGGAAAGAAATAATTCAGATGACGAAAACTCTGAGCCCCGATTACATTGAATGTAGTTTTCATTCATTGTTCGTGTAGATGCATTCTGGGGTCATTCTGAAGGGAACGTGCACCTTTATGATACGCAGGTAGATATATACTATTCAGTCAAATCACAAACACAGTTGATAAACACAGTCAGTTGCAAACTCGCTATTTAGTCACCTGAGACCCGTTCCACAAAGAGGTGCGCTCCATTTTACGCTTGATTGTAATGATAATCTCCCGTACATACGCGCGTATATTTCTTACACTTCTGAAACGGGGGCCTGGCTTTTTGACCACCTCCATTTGTTAAGGCATATATAGAGGAGTACAGTTCATATGAGCAGTAACTTAACCATGCTTTTTCAAGGACTAAGGGCACTGCAGAGGCACAGTCACACTGTAACAATTGAATTTATGCTCACACAAAACCCAACAGTACCAGTACCACATGAACAATAACAGAATAGAGTGGGTCAATCACCCAGCCGCGTTCACGAACCGCTTCCAATTGCCCGGCGTTCATCCGGGTAGGCGACAGGGGACAGGAACACAGGAAGCTGCGCCTACCACAAGCTACTGGGGTGTCCCGGCGGTCAACCCCAACCCACCGGATCCATTCACACAGGCTGCGTTGGGCAGGATCGTCCGTCGAGAAGTGTGCCATATGCCCAAAGGAGCGCAGTTGGGGGGATCCTGCCATCAGGCAGCTAACTTCAACCATCCCCGCCTCCCGCAAGAAACCTAGTAGTAGATCGTGGGTGGTTAACTATCCATAACTTGAAATTCAAAATGTTGACTAATCAGGAGGTTGTTTTCATTCGATGTCACACCCTAATCAATTTTCAGCCGCCGTCTGTCACTGTTATCCTGGGCTTTCATCGCTATAGGGTGACCAATCCAATTTTATTGCTATCGAGATGGACTGGGGTTTCAAAATACTTTGACATTTATTCAATAGGTAGAGAACAACAAACAGGAAAAATACCTTTTACGCATCAAATATCTCATTCAAGCACCAAAGCCTCCCAGAGATGGACACAGGTACAAAGAAACTTACTCTTTTGGGATCACTGCCGAGGAGGAGGAGTGTAGGTGGTCGACACATCTCGTCGAGGATGAAGATTCTCTTAGCAGCAGTATCGTTGCTCACTTGGTTGTAACCCACCACAGAGACATGCGTACAACCAGTGCTATTAAATAGGAAGTCATTAAAAGTTCCACTCTTTCTTCACATTTTTCTCCAAAAAATTATTGAAATTTATGAATGGGAATAATAAACAGATACTACTTAAATCCCTCGGCTACGCCCTGGGAATTCCGGACCTCCCGATAATTATCATTCCTGTTTTGATTCTGCAAGATAGCAAGTCATCCAAGGAGTTTGGTGATTGTCCGGTCTTGCTGACATTGGAGTTCTAGACTGCGGTGGTTCAGGAGGTGGAAGAGATGGACAATGATACAATTTTCTTCTTTACGCCACTCAATCTTACTCCCTGGTACGCTGCATACTTCCCATATATTTCATAGCCCTCTCAGGTTTCGAGCAGGGCCTCTGGTAGATCAACTTCTGCTATTGAAACCAAGAGATCCTCTGTATATGAAGTCTCAATACAATAGATAAATCAATGACCTAACCAACTAGGAAAAAAAACTCCAGGCTGCATTATACAAATTGAAAGGGATAATGAACTCAAATCAAAAATGAAAAGGGGCTAAAGCCTGCCTCACACACCTACGGATTTCGCTGACCGCAAGGCTTGCAACATCTTATGGTCTTACTCACAGTCGTAGTAATTATCATAAGAGGTTTTAAGTGATGACCCGCCCCGTAGGCCACTGGCGAGGGGCCAGACAGGCCACTAGCGTCACAATTTTTTTGAAGTTTTGCAAGGCCCATGTAGTTTTGTGATGGCAAATAAATCAAAAGCATGGGCAGAACTGACGCACAAAATAGCTCGACTGAGAGTGCTATCAGTGGTCCGACTTCCCTCAATAATTCTCTTGAGGACATGCGAATCGACCCTTTGAAATGAAGATATTCCCGTGTGTCTTCTGCTGTAAATTCCTCCTGTGAGCATACAAAACAATAAGGTCACTGTCTGGGAAGTTGACTTTATTGAATTTTGCAAGGAGTCGCAATGGGCTTAGGGTCGTCGCTTCTGGTCCCGGCAGGCGGTGACATAATCCTTGGCGGCATTTACTCCACATAGTGTGAGTTAGGCTTAAGTCTCTGCCAAATGACATTACCCGATCTCCAAAGACCATATCGACTAACCTGGTGTACAGGTGACTCCTTTTAGGGTCCCTGCTTGTCAGGACAGGGTTCCATCTCCAAAATTCCACTCATAGTTGATGTTACTACCAGAGTCTGTGTAGGCCTCCAGTTGGGTCTCCCTGCCTATGACCATCGAATCGACAGAGCTGATTTTCATGCCCGTGATTGGCTGTTCCACTGTCAGAGTGACTGGTGCTGATGTGGCATGGCTGATATGGTTGCCAGCAGTGACTCTCACATGATATCTGAAAGACGAATGCAGTTTCTCTAGAATTATCGTGGCGGTACTGGAAAAAGTATACAATAATTTTATGTGATATCCTGAGCATTTATACAGATGACTGGCTTGCTATGACAAAATACTTGCAAATAAATTGATTCGATCTAAAAAATCTGTTACCCATCTACACTCACCTCATCTGATCTTGTGCCTCTCTATGGTGAGATAGCCTCTATTAAAATATTGATGAGTCACGCATCCCTTGTGCCATGCTGACTATGCTACAGTGCGAAGCTCAGAGCTGGGTGTCCATCGATACCGCCCCAAAATTGTTGATGTTTGTGATTGTTCGTCCATTCCAATATAATTTGTCATCTTCCAACAACTTGTGATAAAATGCTCGATCCACTTACCATTTTGACCCTGTATTCCATTGTTGTTATTTTGAGGAATTATCCACACAGACCCTGTGAACACCCTATCATGTACCACAAACTGATGTCACTGTAATCGTTGAATGAGTCACTGTGGCTAGTTGATTTTTTTTTTGTGCAGCTCTCCCTCCTAGGGCCCACTGACACCATTCCACTTTTCGCGCTCTGTTAGTCCCTGCTTGGGGGACTTACTCCCTGTCGTTGCAATTAGGCGGCCACAGCTCCATGAGTACTCACATGCCTTCATGAGGAAACGATGATCCCATATGGGCACAGATTTGTTTCTGCTCCCCCTGCCATCTCCCAGGTCCCACTCAAACCATCTCGCTCGACCACCGCTGTCTCTTTAGGACCTTACTCGTACTAGTGGACACTACTGTTTTATCCACCAGCACTCACTCCTGTGGAGGTTAAAGAAAACAATCTGGTAAACGGATCGGAACTCTGACATGTGTGAACGCAGACCGTTAATGCAGTCCCCACATTCAACCAGAAACACAAGAAGCTAAGTGATTCTTTGAAGGGAGCATACCAAATTTTATTTTCGACAAAGCATTCTGAATGTACTATGTTCGGAAGGTTTTCTCGAAGGTTGACCTCGTGCTGAACCTCGATACCATTTGACCAATCCAAATAATAACAAATTCATGAATGTGGAACATCCCACACCATCATCAGCGTCTGGAGACAAAATTAGGCAGAATTCTTTCTATGAATCCTCTGGCGTTTTTTTTTTTTTTCTCTGGAAGTCTGTACCTCTGTTGAACTTCAAAGAGGTAGTCTTGATCTGACCCAAACTTAACAAAGTTTATGGAGTTATTATCAAAAACATACAAAAATGAGTTGGATCTAACCAGGCATGGGTGACTCATCATGGTTGCAAGCAAAATTTGGCAAAATCATCCTTTCATATACTTATTGTCTGAATTCACATTCGCAATTTCATTCAATTACTGTAAGCCTTATAGATACTTTTGTATTGTGGCGAGAGCGTTCTTTATATTGGTATATTTCATCAAACCGTGGAGATGAGCAGTTTCAACAGATACAGAGTAAAATTGATGAAAAGAAATTAAAAAATACATTGAACTGGGGTCGGAACTGTGAAATCACAGGAACAAGTGAGAGCCAACAAGATGACATGCTATCCACCCTCACCTGAACGTGCCAGCTGAGAGGTAGGTGTGTGTTGACGACAGCAGCGGCGTTGATGTAAAACGTCTGGTCCCCCCATCGAACAGTGTAAGCCAATGGCTCCCGGACCGCGGATGCCTCAAACGTCGCCCGGTCACCGAACCGGACGGCGTACAATGGTTCCCGACAATCGATGCCCGAGGGTGATGCCTGGGATAGAACGGTTCGGGCAGCTCACACGGTCTAGCTGTCTTAGGTTATTTCTGGCTGTGGAATGACAAGAGGTATTCCCCTCTGAGATTAATCAGAATGGAAAAAAATTGTTGACTCTCTTAGTGGTATCTTTTTGAGCCTGTATCAGGGGACCTACAATGATGGGTCCACGTAGGAGTTAAACTGATGGTTATGCAGTGCAGAAATGCGCGTTCTTCAGATTTGTCTGCAATCTGAAAGGGAGGCGTGCACAACGGTGGGATTCGTACCAATCCCGCAAGAAAAGTTACATATTTCCTGTTTTCACCAATAATTCTTGCTAAAGTTCAACAATGAGAGGAACCATAATCACAGATCCGGAGGGCCCTACCCAGATACCAGATTGTGACTCTCGGGTGGGAAGTATGCATTCGACCAGGTGTATATAGTTAGATCGGCGATAAATGAGGAAAACCACCCTTCAATCACTTTCAGGTTAACAGAGTACATTTTACATTGAAAATGCGTCCCTTAGGGAAAAGGAAGAGGTGGGGGAGGGGTGGTGGCTACCTTGTGAAAATGTTACATAATGGAAGCAGTGGAATAAGCTGGGCATGGTCCACTGTGTAGTGATCTGTCCGATCACTCCTGAACGTACCGTTTTCGACGTCGACAGGAAGATGACCGCGAACCTGGCACTCTGCTGTGAGAGTTACCTGAAACAGATCATTGAAGGCTTGACTTTAAGACATAGCATTGACATTCAAATGATCGTGTAATGAGTCCAAAATGAGGTTGCTGGGTCACCGGTCATGACCCCTGTGGTCGAGGACTAAACATGCCTCCTTAATGATCTAAAGGGCGGATCCGACGCCTCGACTCGGCGCAATATCACATCTTGGTGGCGGAAATATAACGAGAGGGGCTGGTAACGTTGGGTTTGCCAGTGCATCTTGTTTTCCGCCAGCGAGGAGCTAGGGAATGACTCGGGCATATGGTGTACAGGTGAGGACGACTGCAGTGAATACTGCGTTTTTTATGTGAAATGTGAAAAGCATCCAGTAATCTTGGCAATGATATTCATATACGCTAGTGTTTTTCCTGTGGACATTCTTCCAAAGTTACCACAGGTACTACTCCCAGGGTCGTCGACTGTGTACACAGGCCTCCTTCCACCGATGCCGAGCACCAACAGCCTAATACAATCCCCAAGCCCTGAATTTGCCTAGGCTCTGTGAAATTTGATGTGCAACTGCATAAAGCGGTAACAGATCAATTGTTTTTAAAAACAGCCTCATAGCTCCCAAGTAACACCTAGCCAGGTCGAGAAAAGTTGCTCAAACTTCCAAATGGCCTTGATATGTAACTGCCTATCCTACAGGTTTTGGGGAAGAACATCTCCTTAAAGAAGCTTTTCCAAATCTCACATCCTGGCTTCATTTGCTCTTTGCAACCTGCTATTTCTGAAGATCTTTGGGAAGTCTAAACAAATTCATTCCGATTGCCCACCTCTTTAATGAAGTCCCCTGATTTTCATGTCACTTTGCAAATGTTCTGTTGATTTGAATCATTTGATCACATTCCTTCAAATATGAACTGTTAATATCAAGATTCGGATTCATAATGTTTTTAAATTTGACTTTTTAAAGAAGAGCACCTCCCACCGCCCCCCCTCTACTAAATTAAGGTGTCATTCGCGTCGAACAATGTATTATCATGATTTCGCATAACTTCTACACGGGTCATGTAGGGACGTGTTCTGTTCATGCACTCAAGAACTAGATAAGTGTAGGCGGGTAAACCGGGACATGGAGACCCCGCAGAAATTACCATTGTGGGACCCTTGTAGAAAAAAGGCACATAAATCAAGTCCATTTGACCTCTGGTGACCTTTGAAATTACTACCTTTTTTTCAGGATCAAGTGTAGCCTACAATGTCTAATTTTTGTTCAAATCCAGCAAAGCTAGGAGAATCATGAGAAAACTTGGACCTCTGGTGACCTTGTAATTATGTTGTGTCATCGAGTCCCAACTTCTGGTCCCCACCCACCAAGTTACGTAAATCAAACTCCTTTGGTATGTCGCATGAAACCTGCAAAATAGAGGGTAGCTGACGGCAGTGATGCCGCACCTTCGAAGCAATTCACGATTTTACTAGGTATCAATTAATAAACCAGGAGTAAAATTCAACTCTATCGCATAAAGTTCCGGCATGGTATCCGAACCCCCGAACCATAATATCTCTGAGCCTATAATACAACTGACGAACATCAGTGCAGTGAATTGTGGGTAATACACAGTGGACACTAGCTCTGCTGCCATTCCCATACTGATTATTCCCCACGAACGTCGAATATCTTGCAGCACCACAATACTTCGCGTAATCGTTTGCTCAGGTAAGCGGTTTAGGGTTGCTTCAAATGCACCCCTCTCCCCCGAAAAACCCGTTGTTATTATATCTACCTCGTTATTAGAGAGCAAAGACTCCCTTACGGGTCATGTAGGGGAAGTCACTTCGTCCATCGGTGACAACGAAGTCACTGACCAATGTCAGACCATGAACATTGGGTCATAGGTGCTGACCTAGGCTCCGCTGTGAATGCAGTTGCTGACATATACAGCTATGGGGGGGCATACCTCCCCCCCCCGAGCAGGGAACATATGGAAGGCTTTGGAGAACGTGCCATTCCTAGAAGGAAGATAATAGTAATCAAAATAAAACTACAGATATGGGGTCGTGTGCGCCTTAAAAGGAAACTGCAGGATGAATTGAAGAGGTTAATATATTAGATGGGGGAAACTGAGATGCATCAGTCCAAACTCAAAGTTCATACGAGTTTCTGTTACGGAGTTGAAGGCCTTTGAAATTTGTATGTGTGTATTGCATATGCAATAGTCCTACTTTCTGGCTGCACAAATTGTGTCAGAAAATGGTTACACTGTGCATGTATAACATATCTTTCCTAATAATAATAATTATGGCACAAGATCAAAAGCTTTCCGTTACGTTAGTACAGTCCTTTGAGTTTGTGCATGTGGTAATGTCAACATCGAAAAAGCATCCTGTCATGCCAATAATAAATGATCAAGATCAAAAAGCTTCCGGTACTAGTTACAGTCATTTGAGTTTGTGACATGTGTAATGTTCAACATCGAAAAGAATCCGTCATGAAATAATAAAGTGTCATACTGCAAACCAGCAAACAAACTTTGTTTCTATTCACATTATTTTACACTTCAAAAAAAGCATTTAGTTTGTGGGAGAGGACTGCTGTAGTGGTTTGGTAGGTTTTAACGGTTAACCTGGTGAGAAAAGACAACGGAACTTATTCACAAAAGGAAAACATGAAATATATGAGGTAACATCCGTGTTGTCCAAGTGTTACGTCATGTGTTATTGCGGAATTGGAATTCTCCCCAATTTCTTACAGATAAAGACAAACTTGACGGCCAAAAACTCCCACATAGAACATCGTATTCATGGGGTATTGGGACCTATAGATAAAAGTTTCCATTCATCCATGATATTACCTCTGTGTATGCAAGCCTGCAGTGCCTTAACAAGTTTGCTCGGTAAATGGGAGGTGAAGAACATTCACGCTACACTGTTTCTCTGGCACCCAACTCAAGTGGGGCGACTTATGGGGGAGTGAACAGCGGGGTTAAGTCATGCCCACGACGAGACCCGTCTGTGGGGACTCTAGGGACGCCTCAACAATCAATGTCCGAGGGTGGCGTTGTTAATGACAATCCAAGTTGCGTTCCATCACGGTCAGAGGGGTCAATCGCCCAAGTTTTGCGACGATGTCAAATCCAAACTCACTAGAGCACACTTTTATAACTCTCTTGGAAATCTGATGAGCACAAATACAAACACTCTCTCTCCTATTAAAGCATTAGTATCATTCTGCCAATTTGTACGACACCCCAGCTGCTTTCCTACTCTGAAATGTGTAACCTTTGATTCCCAAAAAAATTACTAGTTTTGGAGTCTATGAGTGATGACAACTTGCATACTTACACAATGCCCCTCCCCCCTCTATTTAGCATATTATAGTCGCATTCTGGTGAATTCTACCTATCAATCTGTCCATTCCATCGTCCTTATCTATAGAAATGGAGATGCGTTTGTAAATGGAAGGGGTAGGTTGTGTCCATAAACTTACTTTTCTTTCTTTTCTTTTTTTTATAACTTTGCACAAGAAGGCGACTGTAAGCTATGATTCTGGCAATAGAGAGGAAGATGGGGTTAGTAGATTGGGAGAGGTAAAAATTGCCAGAAGGGACCTTTAGGCTGAATAGAGAGTGGGCATGTGAAAGTATGAGGGTGAGGATACGAGCAGAATTGGAATGTTACCAACTAAAATGCAACTATTGAATTTTACGGACAATAGAATCTCTTACGATCTATGCTGGTATCGTTAGATAGGCACAACGTCCCATTGGAAATTGCCATGGTCCCTGACGAACGCTCGCATACAGTGTCACAGGTTGTCCAGCAGCCACGATTGCAGGGTTATCCGAGGTCCAACTTCAGTCCCGCTATCATGTCCGCCACCACCACCACATGGTCTTTCGATTTCATCGATCCGGCTTCCTTCACCGTCACCACTGATCACCCTATCGCCCTCCGAGGAAAAGTTTTTTCTTGATCGTGTACTTGTGCTTCTCTTCTCTTGCGCGCTGTCTCGTCATTCCGCACCTTTGCGGGCTTGGATACAGTCGTTCCTCTGAAGACCAATTCTCCACAGAGCCATCGCCGAAGTCGACCTGGATCTCCAGCGGCGTGCTTGCCCTCTACGGGACCGTCAAGTCTCCGAGCTGGCAAACCGATGGTGTGGGTCTTGCTGGTCACAACCTGAGGTTGGATATGGGTTCCTTGAGAGTTTTCTCGTAGAGAGATGTCTGTTGATATCCCGTTACTTCGCTGACACTTGTGATGTTGTCAGCCCGGCTTGGTGTAAAGATAGATACAGTCTCTGTAAAAGAACAGACTAGAATCTATATGGTATTCGACACCAAGGCTGCCTCTCTACTATTTGTTGGGGTAGGTGCTTGTCAACAAATTAACTTTTAGTCCCTGTCCTGAATAACCTGGGAGGGAGGGTGGGGGGTACACAAAACACCCCTGGCTGAAGCTAACAGTAGGGTGGGAAGAAAGGAAGTTAGATGATAATGTTCCAGACCAAATTAGTATGAATGGCGATTTGGGACATGTGGATGGAAATACACCAGCAACTTTAAATACTTGATTTTATATTATCACTTGTTTTTCATTTATATCACATTCTCGTAGCAGTGGGCTACCTTGTCTCCCTCCAGCCAAGCTACCACTCTCCACGATTCCCCAG
This sequence comes from Sclerodactyla briareus, assembly GCA_026419785.1. NCBI lineage: Eukaryota > Metazoa > Echinodermata > Holothuroidea > Dendrochirotida > Sclerodactylidae > Sclerodactyla > Sclerodactyla briareus. The sequence continues at coordinate 90,622 of JAODTK010003566.1, read as the reverse complement.
GAACCATCCGTGGTGTTCTTGACGCATTGTATCGGATACTGTACCCTCCAGATGGGATCACTCCCCTCTTTGGATGGTGGAGGGGCTAAATAAAGTGTATCAAGGGTGTATTCATTACTGACTTATGAGAGTATGCCCTATCACATGTTTTTTTTTTATTGGAGGTGGGGGGTTTATTTCCTTCCTTCCTTCAGAAGACAACAAGGTCCAAAACAAACGGGAAGAAAAGCACCTCCTATGTCACCCACCATAACAAATCCGGCTCTTACAGGTGTTTTCCTTCCTGTTTTAGACAGATATGGGAGAGGTGGTATACGCAGGAGGCAACATCCACTCAATGCATAGTTGAAATACAAATCACCTCTTCATCTGTCATATCTTCTCACAGATACAACAGAAGCCAGAAAAGGCTGACCATTATAAGAGGAACTCGTGGACTTGTTGGAGGGATTAGCTTGGGCAGTAGAGCTTAGTACGAGTGATTGAAAGGTTTCCCGGTTCGAATCCCAGCTGGTTGGCCCTCCCAGGTGTCCTTGGCAAGGCGTTTTCCTCTTCCATTGCCTCTCTACGCAGGCATTAGTGGAACCTCTGAGAGAATCACAGTGCACTGATTATGGCAGCCAGGGGCGGTTTCCCAGGAATGTTAGCTTGAAGTGTGCACTATGGTCCAGGCCGAACATGTTACACCATGGCCAGGTCTTAATAGCCTCCCGCGCTTTGAGACTGTACAACCTACGGTATGAAGCAGCTATTAAGAACGTACATCATTATTTATTGACTAGGAGTCCTACATCCTGAATTGGGGATTACATCTAGACCTTTCCACGAACCCGATGCTCAATATTGTGAATCCGCACCGGGATAACTCGCCTACACTTATCAACAGTGCTCAGATGAATCAGGGCAGTACCCCAATGCCAGCCCTACTTCTGGGATCAATGAGGGTATCACAACTATCCTACTAACAACCCTCACAACTAAATCTGTGGAATGGCGTTTTCTTTTCCTCAAACATATTGCCTCATTTTAAAATTGTCATAACTCAATCAGTCTTGTGTCTTTTCGTCTTTCGTCAATACCCAATTTTATTACTTTTCACTCTTATAAATCATAAGTAATATTGTGTTAGAATCAAAAGTGTTCTGCTCTGAAGACCACCATATAACTAGTCCACCCCACATGACAAGGCGACTTGGCGCGCTGGCACGAGAGAAGGCCGCGTCAGGCCTGTTTTCTGTGGTAATGTCACCCAATATCGAAACCTAATCGATACCTGTGTCTGTTTTTCAATAGTAATAGGTGGGGGATTATACTTCAACATGTAAATTAATCAATGTGACAGTCATACAGAATACATTGTATGAGAGATGTGTCCTTTCTCTGAGTGTTCCCGCACTACGGCTCACCATTTGAGATGTTTGGGAAGGGGGGTTTTGACGGACTTTGGGATTTGCTGAGCTTTGTCCTGACTCATCACACCTCTGATGGTACTAACAGTTGAAATTCATCAAGTGGGTTGCACGTTTGGTGGTAGAGCTTCTGTGTTTCCCCCGGGGGGACCGGGTTTTCGATTCCCGTCGGGTCTACCAAGACTTCAAAATTGTACCTGCTGCTTCTCGCTGGACCGCTCAGCACAAGGGATGGAAGCAGGGACACACGAGTGGTAGGCAATTCCCAAGTTGCCCTCTGCGTGTGATTACCCCCCCCCCCACATGAAAGTACTGCCAAAAAGCATTGCCTTGCTAGTTGTCCTTGAATACGATCGAGTCCTCTGCTCATCAAGTAATACCTTTATCCTTTACAAAAAAATTGTCCAGATATGATACAACCAGTACATGGAAAGGCAATGTTACCTGGTGTGACCAACATTGAACTGTGGTAACCTGAATTCACAACCACTGACTCATTCGCTTACAGACTACCAGCAAAGCCTATAGGAGAGATCGAGGTACCGGGGTATGTATCAATGAGTTGTCATAATTGGCACTAAATCTCACCCAGTAAAGGCAGAGGCATTTGGTCCGTTGATGTTCATCCATGATCCTCTCCTGTACGGTGATCACAGAGCAGTTGCTCAGAACGACTGCCATCCTCCGAGCTGGAGGAGCCCTCAATCTCAAACTACCCAGAGGATGTATATCGGTGGACCCAGGAAACATTGACTCCGTCGACAGGGTATGACGACTGCTGGTCATCACCATAACCTCATAGTCAGTTGACAACGCCACTAGAATCCTGTGCAGACAACACAGAAATTTATATTTTTCTTTTTCTTCTCATGGTAAGAAAGAAAAAGTTCACTTTTTGGATTAGTTCATGAGGACAATGAGAAAGCCTTCTCACAGTTGGAATTGCACTGCTTCATCACTACCAACATTTCTTATGCGCCATGATGGACCGGAAAACGGAAGGGTCACGTGGAACAAAATGAGATTATTCCTTAGTAATTTTTAGATCAATTTTAGGTTTTTGGATCCCATCGATAGTTTGGTTTGGTACAAGATTTAAAAAAACTACATGTTTTACACATTGAATTTGTATCACAGGGGATCTTGGGGTTCCCACCATGATTGTACAAGACAAATTTGCAATAGTGATCGTGCCTTATCAATACACTCGATCGGCTGAAATTCGGTCTGGGAGTTCAGCTGTCATATGTAACAATTTCAATCAATTTATTAATTCAATCCAGGGAACAAAAGATACAATATATCATTGGTCAAACAGGACTTATAAACATGTATAATACAAATCACGAAGGGAATGGAGACATGAAGAATTGACAAAATTATTCAGAGTCTGGCCACGAAAACAAATAGAAGTACCAAAAGTCCAGTCATATTTACAAACCAATGGCTGTACGGAACACTGGTCTCCTATCCACTTACTCGGCATTACCACAACACATTAGGGTGAGTCTTACGGTCTTAGTCGACTGTTGGTGATAGATAATTACATCATCCATCTCCACTATAGGACCTGATTGGCTGACCAGTCATGTGACTCATTACCTTAATCCGACAGAGTTAAACTGCCCTAGAAGGACTGATAGTCAGGCCGACGCCCAATGCTCCCTATGATTGTGTAAATTGGTTCTATGTTTTGGTTATCAAACCAGAAATCGACCTCTGAGGGCAGTCACTTTTGTTTTACCACATGTGACCCAACTTAGTGGCCATTTAAAGAAAAATTTGGGGAGGGGGGAGAAAAACTGGTTTTCTGGCAGATGTGCATGTTTGGGACAATGGAGGGTCGTTTGAGATCAACTCTGTTGTTGCCCACGGGACATACCCCATCCGACAGCCATTTCGTTTTTTGTTTTTCTGGCTGAACTGATTAATAAAAAATGTTGGTGTTTCAAATAAGACCATCGGCCCAACTAATTGCCTCAATGTGGGAATAGCCTTGTTGGCAGTTTCCCCCAGTCAATGTCTAGTGTGTAACATGAAAGACTAGGTCCATTATTTGGACACACCCAAAGTTTTCAATTGTTTTGAACATATAAAAATACTTGATCAGACATTCCCTTTTTTTCTCAAACAAACTGCTACAAAAGTTGTTCACATCAGCACTGTGCACAGTGCACAACCTGCTATTTGTCAGGGTATCTTGGCAATCGGATCACCAGCAGCGTGGAGATATATTTATACTGCTACAGTCACATATAGTTGCAAGAAAACCAGCAGGACAAGCAAGGATGCAGGGAGGAGGGATGATTGGTAACTGATAGGATGGTTATCTGACATATCAGGGCCAAAACATATGACAGAAAACCACGTGACTTTCATGGGTAGTAGTCGGCAGCCATCGAGGTACCAGCCGGGGGAGGGGGAGCGTATTCTGCTATTTTTTCTCTGCCAACAAGGGGAAGGGAAGTAAGATGCATGTCTTACAGTGCGCATGGCTGCCTTGTCGTCATTCATTTGTTTCCAGTGAACCATTTTCCCACTCATCTACTCCGCTTTCCCTATTTCATCCCCATCTCTGTTTGCCCTGGGGCCACATTCTTTATATTTTCAGGCCTGATAGACCTTGTCAGAAGGCGGGAAACACTCTTGGACCCCTGAACTGTGCCAGATTTGTACATGGTCGTAGTTGTAACACAGTGAATTCAGCGAGCTAGTAAAGATTCACGGGGTTCGATGTTCGGGGTTCGATGTTCCAGAGATTCGATGTTCCCGGAGTTACATGTTACAGGGTATGATGTTCCTGGGTTTTGATGTTCCCGGGGGTTGATGTTCCCGAGGCCGTTCGATGTTCCGGGGTTCAGTTCCGTTTTTGTTATAAGTTTAATGACACCCAAATTTACAAAAGGTAGATGTTCAGAGGGTCAATGTTCCAGACACCAGAACATAGGGTAGACACTTAATTCATGATGCAGATCCAATTTTCACATACCTTCATTGTGTGTGCCTCTGCCAGATTGCGAATAGAATAGCATGTTCATAGAAGCTGATGTGTTGTGAGATGAGCCACCTTTAACCAGGTGTTGTTCCACCGAACTATTACAAGAATTATCCTCTCTACCAAAACCAAAACCAAGTACAAGTACATTAAAGGGCCTATACCTCTCCTGTTAATAGTTCAGTAGGCTTCAGTGTAATGAATCTGATTTGCCCCAGTCTAGTGAAGGGGTTTGATCAGAAAACTAGTGCGTAGTTGATATAATATTATAGATATATACCTTTATTAAAAAGAATATTCTAGTAGAATTCCATAGTTTTTCTATATGATTATAACAGTGTGTATTGCATTAATGTTATTGATTATTCTTACAAATTCTATGTTTTCATTTATTTTCTATGTCCTTGTGAGGAGACGAATCAATAGCAGGTTTAGCTAGCATTGGAGGTAATTGAATGTCAAAATAAGTCTCAGTAAAAATACTAATAGCTAGCCCCCCCTCAATAAAAAGGGTTTTGTGGGACCTATTCTGCGGGTAATTGCCATACAACTCACGAGCTGATACTCATCTGTGCTGTTGGGTTAATTTGGTCTTATAATATGTTAAAATACACAACAAGTTTCAAAATCACACACAAAATAGGTAAAATAGCCAAAAACTGTGTATCAAAATTCAAATCTCCATTAGCCCTGTACTGCATCCTCTACCTGAACCAAAATACAATGGGAATGAGAATCAGGTTCACAGAACTATTCCAGTGTCGTGAAAAAATGAACAGTTTCGTGGAGGACAAAGAAAAAAACATTCTTGTTTTAGCCAGACAGATGTGACCAGAACTTTGTCACAGATGACCACGGGCGGTGGTTCAACTTTGCGGATCCGTCCGACTTTATAAGAAAGCAGAGTCGGGTTCTGAGCATGTAGCGGTTGAAAAGTTCACATAGATAGGGAAAAGGAAAAAAATAAAAAAATGGAGTGTTGGTCAATCACTGGGAGCAAAACAGAGTTGAACACTGTGGCGGCTTCTCGTTTGATCTGAGATACGCGAGGGCTCCGCCCTCCCGCTACGGACACGGCAAGGGTGGACCCAAGTTTGTGTCATGGGTGTCCCCTGAGCTCTGAGAGTTCCCTGTATGAAGGCTCACCCAGAATGATTGTGACAATCCTCCTGCCCTTCTCAACAGCCCTCTCACCGCTAACCATTTTCGCTTTGTTCGGCTCTATACATAGAATCATGCATGGACACTCTCATCGTTTATTTGTATCTTGGGGGTAAAATTCCACAAGTACAACAATGACCAGTACGAGGGCACCGAGCCGCTCTTCCGTTGTTCATGCTCCTCGCTGTCCCCTGAGACCCAGGAATGCTTAGTCTGCCCCATAGTCTACCATTTCTCTGCCCAGGTCCCTTGTCAAATCCCGCAGGGGCGCCCATGGTAAGCTACGTTCCCTGCAGTACATCCTACCTCGTACATCATCAGCAATGCTGAGGAGTCCGCTTTGTCTTACCTGACTTCATTGTACTTTTTATTCGGGGAAGAACTTTGCACCTGACTTCCACCTGATTAATGGGAATTCGTTTAACTGGCTGTGAACCTGCCTACAAAATACTACTAATTGTGCAAGAATCCAACAATGGTCACTTTCAATAATAGTCGTACATAGTGAATACCTGCATGAAACGATGCAGGGGTGTGTGGACAATTTTCACTGATTTCAGGGTGGAAAATCGGAAAGAAAAAAATTTACTTTCATGAGAGAGGCTTTCAAATTTATTACTCACTTCTCGTATTCCTTTCTTATGACTGATTATTTATGTGACACTTCCCACAACTTCCAGTACCTCTAATCAATCTACAGACATGTCTATCCGATAATAATGCTGCCTTTTAGGAGTGATGGTGCCTCTTTTTGGTCACATTGTATTGCTTTTCTTTTGTAGCACCTTTGATCCATCCGAAGATATAGATAAATAAATACAATTTATTATTATTATTCTTAATATGTGTGACATATGCAGGAGAGGGTCAATACCGCATGTCCCAAGAAGGTACTTGTGACTGACTACTTGTTTTGTGTTAATATATTGAATAGTACAATCGATACACAATCAGACACTCTCACTGAAGGAATTTTTTGTTAATTTAATAAACTATCGGGAAAAGATCAGAATTAGTATGTTTTATTTGGGTACCAGCCCAGCACATTCCAATAAATTAACATCACATCAGGTCAAATCTTTCATCTTCTATACCACAGAACGTTCCCCCGATAAAATGCTTACCATCTGAATTTTCCATTTCAAAGTCAACATCATCACCGACAGCAGCAACCAAAGGATGTGAAATGTGGCCGGAACGGTGAATGGAAACTAATTGAGAATGACGGCATTGGATGGACTTGGAACTTCACTGTGGAATGATGGAACAATTTGAGAATATTTAACACAAACCTCTCCAAGCATCAAAACACAGAGGTTGCAAAAGCATGTTTTTTTCTAGGGAAATACCAGCTTCAGAAAGGGACACTGTTGAAGCATCGGTGACAACTGAAGAAATGAGAGGTTCAATCTAGGATCTAGCAGATTTGGTGGCCAGTATTGAAGCGGTTCAGCCCTCAGTCGAGATATGGGCAGGGAGGATGGGCATATAGGTAAGAGATGTGGGGAAAAGAAACAGCAAAGTAGAAATCATTGATCAGAAATTGATCAGCCATTCACTCGGTAAGGGGGAGGGAGGAGGAGGGGGGGGAGGGGAGGAGGGGGGAGGGGGAGGAGGGGGGTGATGGGGAGGAGGCTATAAAGGGACCCACAGTAATTGACTGTCAATCATCAGAGGTGACTTAACGGAAGGACTTCAATAACACTCAAAAGCTACATAACATGTGGGATGTGACACGTGCTGTGAAACATTTCAAGCAACCGAAATGGTACCTTCATTCTGTGGTCATTGGTGAACAGTAATCTGACTTTTCAGTTTGGAGGGGGGGGGTGGTGGGGGGCGGGGGGAGGGGGAGTGGGGTGTTAACTGATGTTTTGTTGTCTGGTGCTCCAGGATGTTACATTTGGCTACGGACTGCTGCAGACTTCTTCACATCAAAATTGCCAAATCGGCCATTAAGCTGGCCATCAATATGTCGGTTCCGTCCGCTCCGTCTCCCATGAGATAGAAGTGTGCATCAATGCATAACACAGGCGATCTCCAAGAGTCGCCCGCTATCAACACAGGGGACCGGAACACGGACGTATGCATGGTGATAATACAATTACTTTATGTTTGATTCTCTCATGAAACTGACATGGACAGACACAAAATATGGATGCGCCACCTTAATTAATACCCAACAGGGTCAATTTGAGGGTTACTCAAAGAGCATACAATGTTTGGTTTTGGGCGGACACATACCACCATGCCCAAGGGCGGCAATCATGGGGGGGACAGGGGGGGGGGACAGGGGGATTGGTGTGTTCCCCCCCAATATTTTGGTTGAGCGGGGACCGCAAGTGCATTTGGGACCCCCCCCCATATTTGAGACTGACTACTATTTCACGGACACTGTATCCGACATTATCCAGCAGCAAAACCGTGTTAAACACCATGCATAATGACTAAAAGATCACAGTGATGAATGTAGTGATGCAATCAAATTCAAAGGTACTGATACACTCCAGAAAGGGGGAGGGGGGGGGGGGGAGGCAAACAAAACGATGAGACTATGGGAGAACCTGATCGGGTGGTCATAAGTTAGCCTTCACCCTCAATGGAAACTATACCCCCCCCATATTTCTCTACCATTTGACCCAGTAACATGGCTTATTTGAATTGCTCAAGTTTTTGTTCTGGTACCATATATTCCAGCAGAAGATGAGGAAAGAAAGAAAGAAGCGAAACAGATCTCGTCAGTTGGTCACCTGTAAAAGGCATCACCTCTACTAATCCATGCCTCCCCACCCACTATTCCCCCTACCATTCCCCTACATTCCCCCTACATTCCACCCAGTAACACAGCTCACAAATTGATGTCAAGTTCATGGGTCGGTACCATGCCAGCAGGACAAGCAAACATGAAATAGGGGGTGCCAACTGGATACAGAGCTGATCAGTTAGTAGTAGACTTTCACCTTACCAATCCAGGAGTCACCCCTTTCCCCCCACCACAATTCATCTAACATCCCACCCAGTAACATAGTTATAACCTGCTTGTTAAGTCCCATGTCTGGTACCATTTCAGGTGGGGTGTGGTCCCTAAGCAAACAAGAGAAGAACTACTGCACTTCACTCATAGGAAGTGATACACAAGCTGTTTCACCGTATGGGCCCCCCATCATTCCCCCCACACCCTCCTCTCACTGGTAGCAGAGCTGTATAGCAGCTTACCTTGGTTGTAGACAGGTAACGTACAGGTCCTCGGTACCATTCAGGAGGAGGGTTCGACGGGGGGACGGGCCACCAGGACTGGTGTGAAGCCCCCACGCAGTGGACCCAGTGTGTGAGCGTTACCAGCTGTACAACACACCTTCCTGGTCAGACACAACACCTATAGAAAAACACAGTTAGGCATCGGCATTGTCAAGTAAGATCTTGATTCAAAAACTCGATAATCATTCTTGCGAGCCAGCTACCTTATGTTTAAGTGATATCAAATGTTTATGATAACATCCACCCACAGAGATCCATGGGTATAACCTCGACATCGAGTCGGTCAGAATGTAGAAAGGCTTTCCCTATGGGAGTATTGAGAAGACACGCGAGGTGATTACTAATCGTAATTTCAGCTCCTTATCATGCACATTGCCAAACTAGTATGTCGTCTCCTACCGTCTACTTGCCAGCTGGCGTTAATTGGTTGCATCCTTATGAATTCGCCAATGAGAGTGCATCACATCACCACACTGCGATGTAACAGATGAAATGTTATTTAACCAGAAACCAAAAGGCTGTGTGATTCTTGAACTCCCTTTCTGACAAGCATATAGCCAGGACACCACAGACGAATGGGAGATTGTACAGCTCCTTATGGGCAACATAACGTCTGACAAATTTCCATTTTTCCCAGTCAACATGGGTTTACCTTATACTCGATAAGAAAGTACACCAAATTTCAAGGTTTCAGATCTCTTCGAACTATGGGACCTCAGACTCCCAAAACAACAGGGGTAATGTACTCATCGATGAGAAACACACCAAGATATGAGCTTCATCCATCAGGTGGGGTCGAGATTGTTAGCGGGTTTTAAAAGCCAAAATTGGACAAAAATTAGACTTGTCAGATTTTTTTTTCTATTTTGACCAAAATTCACCCCGACCTGCACCGAAAATAATAGGGTTCCTGTGCTCCCCATAAGAAAGGTATACACCAAATTTCAATTTGATCATACCAACCATTCACGGAACTTATAGTTTGTTTGACAACGTTTTCAGGACTTTGACCTCTGCGTTGACCTCAGTTGACCTCTGACCCAGCCTCAAACATAAAGGTTAATGTACTAAGCATGGGACAACACCGATACCAAGTATGGCGCTTCATCCAATCCAGGTGGAGTCGAGTTATCGTGTTACAGGCCGAAATTGGCCAAATTATTGACTTTTCACAAATTTTCATATTTCGACCAAATTACCCCGACCTATACCAAAAAAAATAGGGTTACTGTACTCCCCATGAGAAGCTACACACCAAAAACCTGTCAGACCAACAATTGTGGAATTATCGTGTTTACAAGGTTTTCAGACTTTGACCTCTGGTGACCTCAGTTGACCGCTGCCCAGCTCAAACAAAAAGGTTCATGTATATCAGGGGACACACACATACAAGTATGAGCTTCATCCTCCACGTGGAGTCGGAGTTATCTGTTTACTTTACAGTCCGAAATGCCAAATTATTGACTTTTCACAAATTTTTATTTCCGACCAAAATTCACCCCGACCTATACCAAAAACAATAGGCTACATACTTCCCATGAGAAGCTACACACCAAATTCAACCCGATCAGACCAACCCATCTGAACTTATAGTGGGGTTTTTTACAAGGTTTTCAGACTTTGACCACTGGTGACCGCAGGTGGGAACTCTGACATGGACCTCAAAAAACAATAGGCTCATTACTCATATGGGGAGAACACACATACCAAGTATGGCTTTATCCATCCAGGTGGGGTCGAGTTATGTGTTTCAAGCAAAAAATTTGCCAAAAATTATTGACTTTTCACAAATTTACTATTTTTGACCAAAATTCAAACTGACCTGAACTAAAAAAAAATAGGGTCCGGTACTCACCATAAGAAAGCACAAAAACAAATTTGAACCAGATCAGACAAACCATTCTGGACTTAATGTGTTCACAAGGGTTTTAAGACTTTGACGATGGTGACTCAGCTGACCTCTGACCTGACCCCAAAACATAGGTTTCATGTACTCCAGCATGGGGAACACACATACCAAGTATGGCTTCATCCATCCAAGTGGGGTCGAGTTATCGTGTGACAAGCCAAAATTGGCCAAATTATTGACTTTTCACAAATTTTCATTTGTGACCAAAATTCACCCCGACTATACCAAAAACAATAGGGTTCTGTACTCCCCATAAGAAACGATACACACCAAATTTGAACCCGATCAGACCAACCATTCGGGAAGTATCGGTCAAAGGTTGTCAGACTTGGGACCTCTGGGGACATCAGAGGACCTCTGGACCTGACCCCAAAACAATCGGTTCATGTATCATAATGGGAAACACATAACAAGTAGGAGCTTCATCCCTCCCGTGGGGTCGAGTTAAAAATTTTTTCGTGTTCACAAGCCAAATTGGGCCAAATTATTGACTTTTCACAATTTTCTGTTTGACCAAAAGTCACTCCCAACCTATACCGAAAACCAAAGGGTTCCGGTACTCCCCATAAGAAAGATCACACCAAATTTCAAAACGATCAGACAACCATTCTGGAACTAGCGTGTTCACAAGTTTTCAGACTTTGACTCTGGGAACCAGTTGAACTCTGACTGACCCCAAAAAATGGGTTCATTATCTCATCGGGGGAAAACAACTACCAAAGTATGAGCTTCATCCATCCAAGTGGGGTTGAGGTTACGTGTTCACAAGCCAAAATGGCCAATTTGACTTTTTCACAATTTTCTATTTTGGACCAAAATCACCCAGACCTATACCAAAAACAATAGGTTCCTGCACCCCCTAAGAAAGCTACACACCAAATTTGAACCCGATCAGACCAACCATTCTGAATTTGTTCGTGTTCACAAGGTTTTTAGGACTTGACCTTGGTGACCTCGGATGACTCTTGACATGACCCCAAAACAATATGTCAGTACTCATCATGGGACACACATACCAAATATGAGCTTCATCCATCAAGCTGGGGTTGAGTTATGTGTTCACAAGCCAAAATTGGCCAAATTATTGACTTTTCACAATTTTCTATTTTTGACCGAAATTTTCACCCCGGACCCAAACAAAAAAAACAATAGGGTTCCGGTACTGCCCCATAAAGAAAGCTACACACCCAATTTGAACCCGATAGACCAACCATTCGGGACTTATCGCGCACAATGCTTTTCAGGACTTGGGACCTTGGTGACCTCAGATGACCTTGACCATGACCCCAAAACACTAGGTTTCATGTAATCATTCAAGGGGAACGAACATACCAAGGATGAGCTTCATCCATCCATTGGGGTCGAGTTCTCGTGTTCAAGCCAAAATTGGCCAAATTATGGACTTTTCACAATTTTCTATTTGACCAAAATCACCCAGACTATACCAAAAAATAGGTCTGTATCCATAAGAAAGCCTACACACAAATTTGACCCAATCAGACCAACCATTTGGACTTATCCGTGTTCACAAGGGTTTTCAGACTTGACTCGGTGACGCTTCAGATGACATCTGACGAACCCCAAACAATAAGGGTTCAGTACTAGCATGGGGAACAAACATGACCAAGTATGAGCCTTCAGCCATCAAGTGGGGTCGAGTTACGGTTACAAGCCAAAACTGGCAAATTATTGACTTTTCACAAATTTTCGATTTTGACCAAAATTCAATCCGACTATAACAAAAAACAATAGGGTTCCTGTACTCCCCATAAGAAAGCTAACACAAAATTTCAACCCGATCAGACCAACATTTTTTCTGGACTCTGAGTTACAAGGTTTCAGACGTTGAACTCTGGGGACCTCAGATGGCCTCTGACCTTTTGACCCCCAAAACAAGAGGGTTCATGTATCATCATGGGGAGCCCACATACCAAAGATGAGCTTCATCCACCAGGTGGGGTAGAGTTATGTGGTTCACAAGACAGTGTAAAACACATACACACAAACACACACACATACCTGTGTAGGGGGCCTTACGGGGACACACAAACGGGACCTTGATCTTTCACCTATGGAAATTGGGGACATCAGGGAAAACCTACAATAGGGGGACCCTACACTACAAGTATCAGTTTTAGAAGCAGTTAAGGGAAACATAGGAAACGGGGAGCCCCCATTAACGTTTTTTGTGGGGCGTTTTCCTATGGAACGGGGACAAACAAACGGGGATATCCCCGGTTCCGGCGTGAACCCCAGTACGTGGAAAGGATCCGTGTGTGTCCCCGTTTAACTGGATCCACAAACGACACCAAACAAACAAACCAACACGGGCATGGACGGAATAGGTATTCCTCCGACTTCGTCAAGGCAATCAAAAAGTGCTATATAAGGGTGTAATGAATATGAGATTTGCCCGAAAGGAATGTGTGCTCCTAATAGTTGGCACACGCTCTATTAGAATGAATAAAGGGTATTACGTTTTAGATTATCGATAACATGACCATCAAAGAGTGCTGAATGACTTTTTGATGGATACAAATAAAAAGATGTATAATTTTGGGAGTAGCGCAGTGGAAAAGCGAGCTATTTAGGTGAATGAAGGGGACAGAGAAACAAACATCAAAGAATAGTGGACAAGAGTAATACCAAGAATCAGCTTCCTTATCCAGGTAGGATCAAGTATAAACTGTTTAGAAGCCAGGAATTGGCCAAAATAGCAATTGACAACTCTCCAAGGACTGATCAACACCAAAAAATAATAGGGTTATTGTATCCCATGAAGGACGACTTGTGATAGTAGGCATGCGTCATATCTGGCTGCACCGATTGGGACGTCCCCCGGGGGGACACGATGAAGTTGCGCACTGAACTGGTGCGTCGGGAGGCCAAGAAAGAGATGGGTACTATATAGATCGTACAGGGGTGCAGGTCTTTAATGATCCGGGATAGCGGTGAAGCATTCTTCACTTAAAAAAAAACGTTATATATAAAGCACTTGATATTAGCTAAAGAAGCAACAAATCAAACGTCAGCTCGATCAGATTAGGGGACCAAGCATTCTGCACTTTATGTTTACAACAATTCAGACTTTCAGAACCGCAAAATGACATTGACCTATAAACACGAAACAATCGGGATCATTTAAACTCCTTATGGGAGGCACCATACAAGGATGGCTCCATCCATCCAGGTCGGATCAAGTACAATTACCAACCCGAAACTTGGCAAAAATAGGCGATCACGATTTTTAACAACTTTCACCAAACGTGAACCTTGGTCAACACCCCCAAAACAAAAGGGTTCTTCCAACTTCTGTTATATTTCCCATGAGAGAGGTTGGACTTATCATGTCAAAAGTCAGACTTTGACTATGGTGATTTCACGGGACCTCTGACATGACCAAAGCAATGGGGATATGACCATTACGTGGAACACAGGTCCCAAGTATGAGCTTCCATCCATCCAGGTGGGAATGAGTATATGTTCAGGAGCCAGGAGGCACCACCATGCGTAAACACAAACACCAGCATGACTTCAGAGATTCTGATTTCTTGACAAGGAATTGAAGAAGGTAGTGTGTTTCAGACTTCACATTTAGAACTAAGTGTTTGTTATTGTAAATATAGGTTTCGGATTCTAATCAAGACAGAAAAAATATGCCGTTGAATGTTGAAAATGTAACATGCTGGGTTAATATGCTGGTAGAAGCTGAAAATCTCATCAGATTAGAGATTCTCTCGGGATAACTGGCCCCCGAAGGTTGCAGTCCCCTGGTCTAAGCTCAACTAATGTACTGTCCGTTGTCTCATGAATATTTCAAAGGATAGGTGAACCCAAGTGAGAAGTTGAGAGTGACTGGCCAGGTTTGGGCCATGAGATAACGTAGGTATCATTCATAACTTCCCCATAGGCTAGAGGTGACGCTAATAAAAGTCTCATTCTGTATGCAGAGTGGCTAAACCGATTTGTTAGCATTCCACTGGAGGTAACACACAAATACCGGCAGGTTAGAAACCGCTCTGAAAAAATTGTGGAAACCTGAGCCAAGAAGCTACAAATTTGATTTAGAATTTCATTTGTATTATGGTTGTAACTAAAAAACTCAAAAAAGCTTAAAAAACATATTGAGGCAACAACTGAATGAGCCAGATCGAAGCTGCATTGTAAGTCAGGATCATTACAATCTGGGTGGGGTAAAGGTCATACGGCAGTGGCAGACAATAATAGCCGGAATCTGATAAAATCATAGAAAAAAAGGCAAAATTACGAGGTAAAATTAGACAAATTGAATAACCTCAGTGACCCAAACTCTTATCTAAACAATTATGAGGATTAACTGTAGCCTATACTAAATTTCCAGGATATTTGACAGATTTTACAGCTTTGCAATTATTATGCCAAATAGACTATATAACTAGCATTATTCCTTGCTGAAAATCTGATATCAGTTATCTAACTAAATCCTGTACTATGCGGGCCAAACGACAGCATACAAATAGTCTATTGGTTGAGTCTAATCTACTAAGAAGCCCAAACAAATAAAATGCTCAAAAAGGCTAATTACACTATTTAATATGACTTCATTGCTCAAAGTCCGATCAGATTTTTCTCACACAAGCTCCGAGGTCAATTTCTTAACGATTTCAGAAAAGTCCTAACGGGGAGGCATGACGCACATACACACACAGAAAGTGATCGCTAAGTCTCTTCCTGACCTTCATTCTGGCGACATAAAAAGTACATTTTTCCACAACTCAGTGGAGGATGGGCAGGTGTTCTGGTCTGTTGGAAGTATACCATGAAGTTGGAGGCCATTTCAAAAGGCCCAAATTGTCAATTTGTGAGGCCATCTTTCCTTGGGTCCCAGCCTCGAAACCCCCTACAAGGCAAATATACACACCTTGACATAGATTGCACAATCATGAGGGGGGCGAGGATATGCGTACAAAGCGCATACAAAGCGCTATAAGGCATGGTTCCTATGTTTAGTTCAGATCTGCTGCAGATGCACCAGCCCCCATGGAGTTTTTACCGGTTAATCCAACAACTTGTGTCTGGTCCAGAGAATCCCACGCACCAGATTTTACAGTGAAAGGTTTATTCCTATGCAGTTGCTCACTTCATCCAATCCGCATTCATCAAGAACCTACTCTGGCTACCTCCCACGACCCAAAAAATTGAGGAAACACCTGCGTTTCAAGTCGTTTTTAATGTACAATTTGTATCATTTTAATGCCTATTCTAATACTTTTTACTGCATGCTTATCCTCACTTCGTGTCTGAAGGATTTTCCAGTACTTGCTATTTTGCAATCCCTTTCCATCTATTTTAAAAATTTGTCCTACTTGCAATATTCTTATCTGTTTTCATTGATTTTATTTCTCTCTTTTACTGTTGTAAAGCGCCTCGAGGCATTTGCATTTGGCACTATATAAGTGACATCTGCGCAATAAATTAAGCGATGACATATTATTACATTTATTATTATTTTATAATCATAATATTCGCCCAGAGTACAGAAGACCCCAGGAGGACCCTGTTGGGGCCCATGGACAAAGCCGCGAGCCAGCTTTTCCACAGCACTACACTCAAAGGGTTATAAACATTGTGTCAATCCAAACATCTTAAAGGACTCTGCTGATGGTTGGGCTCTGTAGGATTTAGGATAAATCTTCATACACAGTGAATATGGGATAAAATGTAATCAAATCCCTGCAGTCCATGGGATTTGCTAACGGAATGTTCATAGAAGCGTCCAAACACATTTGTATTAGCCCCTCCATATATCATTGATATCTCGGATAATTCGAACAGTATGAAAAGACATTTTAGTTGAGCATTCACCGCTGACATATACGGAAGGAAACAAAAGGGTCCACTGTTAGATTCTGTGTGTGACGCATCACGTGAGGACAATGACCTCTCAACCAGACACATTTAGTGGACCCAGATCAAACTCGTTTTGCATTACCAGGTGTCTGTACTTCTGGAACCATTCTCTAAATCTTCATTAGAACTACCTTATAAGCTACAATAAGCTAGGTACGAACACGGTATCAGTGATAATTTATACAATATACTCAACCGATACAGATAAATCCGAGCCGATATGAGAGGAGGGGATGGGCTGGCAAGGAATTGCACCTCTGGTTAGAGATAAAGGGACTGACTGCAAATGTGTCCTGTTGTGGTCCATGGCATTGATTAAATCTCTAAACACCAACCAGAGGGCCAGATCAAAGTCAAACACAATTTTGTATTTCTACTAGTTTTCTAGATGCCATTTTTCCTGATTTTTTTTTCTTCTGATCTCAATAAACTACAAGCTGATAAACTGGGTAAGAAAATAGGATCCATGCCATATGGACCTTTCAAGTACATCGCCAGGTGCCCAAGTTTTTTGCAACAAATTTCGACATTGTCAAAACTAGGCATATAGCTAATGTTTTGGGTATGGAGAAGGCATAACTATTCATATGCAACCAGTATTAAGAATTCAGAGATTTACATGAAAGGAATGGAGCGGATTCAATGGCTCTATCATGTATTGCGCCTCTGGAGAGGGGCCGTGAAGGATCCCTCTTGGGGTACAGGGGTGAACAGCCCTGAAGTCTTTCAGCCTCTGAGTAATTTTGGTGCATTCAGAACATCTGTTTTGTATTGCTAAGTGCACACTTCTTTTGAAGCAAAATCTTTGAATCGTTAACTCAATTGTTGAAAAACTGTGGTATGAAAATTTCACGACTCAACCACCACAGAATCATGGTTTTACAGAGGAGTATGGGGCGATGGGTACGCTGAGTTGAATGTCAATCCACTATATCAATGGCATGAAACACATGCATATTTTGCAGAAGTAGGGCAAGCAAAATATGCTAAATTTGGAGAATATTTATTGGAGCACCGCGCACACTGGCGGTAAGCTCGAGTCTGGCAGTGGTTGCTCAAATTTGCCCGATAAATGACCTCTGGTTGTAGGAGGCTTGTGCAGAGAATGCATGTGCAGTTGTAACTGTAAATAGTTATTTCCTTTTAAAAATAGATTACTATTTCCAAAGTTGTAACTGTCACCACAACAAATTTGCATAATGCATTTTTTTCCACATTTATCATGATAATGGAAAAATTCTACTTACCATCCTCCTTTGCCAAAAGGATGACATCCGACCCTCGCTGGATCATCTGAACAGACTCCTCCCAAATCTGCTGGTCAGCACATCACATCTGACTAACTCTAGATACTACTCCATTAAAAGCTCTTATGGTCACTCCGTTCAGCCCGGACCACAGCTGATATTGAAGCTTATCACATAAAATCCTCCCTCTACATTCGGTGAGAGGATTAATGGTTGCATTGTCATGTGAGATCAAGAAGCTTCTCATTCCTCCCTGATTCATGTTCGCTCTCAGGATGACGGGATCAGACATTTTGTTTGGCCCACTCGTTTGGACCGCACAATCTCCGCTTGCATCCATGACATAATTTCCTGGCCTGCTTGGATCGAAACTCTATCCACCATAATTCCACATGAGGACTGATTAATTGTTACTTTCCTCCTGTACGTTCCTGCTGTTGAATATTCATGAGCAGTGTTGAGAACCACTGATCCGTTTCCATTTCCCTTGGACGACTCCCATCCCCAACATGCCCCTCCTCTCCACCAAAGTTCGCACAACAGAAACTTGCTTCCCATGGACAGAGTGACTGAAAACAAAACTCTTTCCCCGGTGGCAATGATGCTGCTATTCAGTGTGATACCAGACGTGTTTGAATGGATTCTGAACTAACCAGCTCCTTCTCAAGAAACAACTCGTCGACCCCATTTGAGACAATTACTTCCAGAAGATACTCTCCCACCTCAGGGATAATCAGTGTCCACCAAGACTCGTCAGAAACAAACCTTGTGATGTTGCCATCTTCGGACGTGATTGATTGACCAATTGATTGAGGGCAACCCTCTGTCACGTCTGTCACACTGGAATTGAAGGGTTGCCCACTCGGTATGCCTCACTCGTGGACAGGTGGTAAAAATCGCCAAATAGGCTCCCGGATCTTGCGACTCGTAGCCAAACTGGCTGTTTGGTTGGTTAGATCATTGATCACCCTCGCGGTCGCAGACGCCTCCTTTCTATGGTAACCATGTCGAAGACGACCACTTGGCAAACCCTCCCACATAAAACTGGCAGAGAGGTGGAGGTGGTCCGTGGTTTCCATGGCCACCATGGAGTTGAAGTGTCGTTGAGGTCACGGAGAGAGTGAGAGCAGGACTAGGGTACGGCCCCCCAGAAACCCCACCTGTGGTACGTCTCCGTAGTCCACGGTTTTGAGTTAGTGTTGGGAAGCCGGCTGCCGTGGTCATCTTGACCACGAATGGGATGGCTGTGTGACTGGCTGAGATGGCTCTGTTTAGCAGCAGTTCCATCGTTCAGGTCTGTCCCTCTGCATCCATGACCACTATGGGAGTCCAGATGTGCAACAATGAACATGAAAGGTTTATAGTGGGCCCGTACACATTTGGGGAGGTTTGGGGGGTCTAAAACCCCCCCTTTGAAATTTGAAAAACATGTGAACAATACAATTTTTAACAAACAAAAAACCACTTCTTCTACTGTTCAGTAGATGGTTTTCCAGCTGTTGTTGATCAAATTTTGCAACAGCGTGTGTCCTGGGAGCAAAAATGCATTTTTTATGTGCCAATGGGGAGAGTGAGGTTATAAATGAGGGCGCATTCCACTTGGGTCCCGACCTCAACCGCTCCCCCCACCCCCCACAATCTCTCGCATCATGCCACTGAAGGTTCACATTTCTAGTAATGAGAGACTATTGGTTTACTCTGTCATCTTATTTCAAGAGTATGTTAACATCATGACTACATATTTACAGTATTTTCCACGTATTTTTTTACAACACTATAATATAAGTCATCTGACAATCTGACAACCCCTTCGAGTAAAGTGCTATCATTATAGGCTGAGCTGAACTGGCCATAACTAAACGAAGTGCCTTGCCCCTCCACTGACTTAGCTAATTTTTAAATGGGATAATCACAAGGGTTGACCTTCTTCTCAACAAAACTCCCTCGAAAACCAAATC
Source organism: Sclerodactyla briareus (assembly GCA_026419785.1). Taxonomy (NCBI): domain Eukaryota; kingdom Metazoa; phylum Echinodermata; class Holothuroidea; order Dendrochirotida; family Sclerodactylidae; genus Sclerodactyla; species Sclerodactyla briareus. Next base: position 70,796 of record JAODTK010003566.1, on the reverse strand, counting down.
CCAGGTCTTCTAAAGCTCCCAAGGTCTCTGGACTGGATTATCCAAAAAAAAATGAATATTTGGATATTTTGCACCTATATAGCAGAGAAATATTAATTATTACATGAAATGAATGGAATATTCTTCAACTCTTGTGAAAAAACTTGTCAGTTGTCAATCAGGTAGTTGTTAGTTCTTCTGTCACTACTGTAAGTTAGTGAAAATTCATGTTCTGGATTGACTTTGGTATTGCACAGGGTCCCCGGTTACTCTCGTGACATCACATGGCACATTGTGCAATAGCGGAATTGTCTCATTTTCACACTAGAATCGGCTGAAATTCTTTTTGAAGTTTGGGTTTCCTAATATAACCAAATGTAAGAACACCCAAAATGCAAAGAATTTATGTTGTACATGAACCATTGTACTTCAAGTGATAAAGCGTACGTCCCAGATATAATTTACAATTATTCATTACACATTTACGCATACTTTCTCTGGAGAAAAGGATGGATTGACTACCATGAGCATCTGCTGTGCATTAAATAAATTTTCGAACCAATTTGGCACAAGGACAAACAAATCTTCCCAGAACAAGAATTTTCTCTCAGAATCGGACTAAAAATGATTGCAATTGTGGAATTGAATAACATTTTGGGGCTCTTCTTAGTGGCTATTTTTTAAAATATTGGGCAACAACTTGTCTCTTCCCCATCCCCCACAGCATAGGATTGCCACTCTTGATATCAACTGAGAACCCATTTGCCAGAAGTTTAGTGAAATGGGAGGCATGTCAGTTATAACAACTGAAGCACCAATGGTGCTGTTGCTCAAACTGCACAAATGTACCAAGACAAATGTACAATTAGGTGAAAAGATCAAGATTATGAGACCAAGAAGACAGTTTCAAACAATGGCCCATGTTCCCGTAACAACTTTGATTAATAGGCCAAAAATGTCTTAGCAGTCAATAAAACAGTCCAAATGATGGGCCCCAGGGTCCTAAATCCCTGGGCACCCTGAAGGCATGGCTATTATAACATCATCATGACCGAACATCAGCACTGGGAACAGAAATTTCGTAGGAGATACAAGATTTTGCGTTTTTTCATATAATGGGCCCTATGGCCCAAACTGGGACCTTGGCTCCAAATTCCTGAACTCCTAAATAGCCCTCTACCCAAGGACCATTATATGCAAACTTTGAAGAAAATCAATTGAAGCTGTGGGAGGAGATGCATCCCAAGTACCATTATGTGAAATTTCATAAAATGGGCCACCGGGCCCAAGTGGGACATTGGACCCAAAATTCGTGAACACCCTGAAGGTACGGCTGTTTAAATCCATAAATTATGAAGGAACCTGAAACATCAGCACTGTTCACAAAAATTTGTAGGGGGAGATACATTTTGAGATTATTACACATGAATTTCCCCCAGTTGGATGACGTTGACCATTACAAACGCCAAACATGTATATGAGTCAATAAACATTGTGTCCAAGTTTGATCAACGTCCATCACAAAATGACGATTTGGGGCAAAAAGGCATTGTTGACAACACGGATAGATGAGTTTAGAGTAGATAGCTAGATAGATAGAGTAGATAGCTAGATAGATAGAGTAGATAGAGTAGATAGAGTAGATAGATATGGAGAGTAGACAGACAGACAGACAGGACAGACAGACAGACAGACAGACAGACAGACAGACAGACAGACAGACAGACAGACAGACAGATAGATAGATAGAGTGACACGCAGATTTCAATGATCAACCAGCATAGCTGGTTTGAGCTAGAAACTTACCACTTGGAGTGATCTGGAGACGTTCCCCAGATGATTGAAGATTGTTACAGAAACCTTCGCATTCCCTCTTTCTACGAATGTGTAGACCTGAAGGGTAAAGGGAGAATTATTCATGAAACATTGTACAAAGTTCTTGCTATGCACAATATATTATACTTTTTGCTTCTGCCATCATCGAAATGTCATGAAAACACTACACACTGCCATTACCTTCACCAAAGGAAATCCTTGACAACTATGTCTAAACTAAACCTGAAATTCACCTTCATTAAACTGGTGCTGAGGAAGACCTTCCCTCTCAATCGGACCTACATTCTATAAAGAACAATTACCAACCACATAGAATTTAGGAAAATGCAAATGAGATGGGAACTCTTGCCCTCACAATATCATACCATACCAATCATGCAAATCCAATCCAGGGGGAGGGAACTATTACATCCCCAATATCATTCCAGTGATGATAATATGCCAATATGAAATTTTACAGCCAAATGATGTGACATTTCGGCACATTCACGACCCCCGTGGGGCCTATGTACTTTGGGCTGATAGCTGGTAGCCTGGTACAATGGTCCGGGTTCCATCACATTCTCTGTCCGATTCTAATTATTGGGAAAAAAAAAAAAAAAAACACCTTCTGCCTGGGTTGCAAGAAGCAATTGTAAATATGGCCAGTTGACTGTGTGCCAACACCAGTAGTAATAATAATCTCCTCTGTTCCCCTCATGGAATTTATATATTGACCTTCATATGCCCTATTTGACAGACAAGATTCTTTCAGTTTTTTTTATGGAGGGGTTGTGCAGCCAAAAAAAAACTGTCACCACTGCAATTCAGTAGTGCAACACATCCCACAGCATACTGACACCCTCTCTTATCTGGTTTGATCTTGATTTCTACGGGTTCAGGAAGCACATTGAGACTCATCTAGGAAACCTGGCCGTATTGATCGTGATGAGCACGGCGAAAACTCGCCTTCGCTTCTCGACTAGTGCTCAGATGTTAACAGGGCAGGGGTGTACCAATTCCAACCTGCTCCTGGACCGCCGTTTACGTCCCCATCTGAAAGGACTATCAGTGAACTCCGGGACCTAACCACTTTCTCGGAACCTGGAGGAGTGGAAGTTCCAAGTTCAACGTATCTGCTCACAGCCGACAGACAAGACTCATTGCAAATATCCAAATACAAACCCCAGAAAATCCACTGCATTACAGCGGAACTATGAAGTGAAGACCTCGCCCATCGCAACTGCATGTACAGCCACCAGGGAAAATCGTCCGGTGCCTGCTGGAATTCGAACCCGGAATATTTTGGTTGTTAAGTGTCACTGATACCACTCTACTATTCTTCCGCACTGAGATCTGGGGAGGGGGAGTTTAAGGTTGAATGGCAAAAATACAATCCTCCACTATGATTTGCTAACATCCTCTAATCTATGGTAGAAGGGTGAGATGAATGATGAGCCACAACAGCTGATGTAGCCAATTACTGATCTCCCCCCATATCAAAATGACTGAACGGGTGTTGATTATACCTCCCAACAATTTAAGGATGAATAATTTTTTCGGGGTTCAATAGGAGAAACAGGTCCTGAAAAACAAATTAGTTCAACTTGCATGCTCTTTCAATTGAAATTTTACCTGTTCATCTTGAAGGCACTCAAGCCCTGTACACGAATCCCCCAAACCAGAATTGATGTGCTCTCCCCCAATGATCCACGCAAATGTGAGATTCGTGCCACGGATCACAGAGGCCCTGAAGGTCACTGGATGGTTGACGAAAACCCCCGCTATCACTGTATCATTATCATCATTTTTTGGAATGCATGAGGGAAGCACTGCCACCCTCCATGATCTACAGTGATTTGGGGGACTGCCGGATAAGGTGGGACTACATTGAAAGTTGTAGAAATGTTCCACCGTGAAACCAGGTTGTCGAGTGAAATTCCTGTGGGAGGAAAATAGAGTAGCCTATTATACACAAATAACTAGACATGTGTAGGCGGGTAAACCGCCCACGTGTATATCCCCGCTTGCTGGAGCAATCATTGGGAAGAAGTGTCTAACACTCTAAAGACCTTCGTTTTGGTCAGAAACTAACATCCACCAAGTTTTGTTGTAATCTATGGAAGTTACAAAAAGTCACATAAATTATGCAAATTTGACCCACGATGACTTTGAAATGACCTTAAACTTCGTCAGGAACAATTGTAGTCCCCATCCACCAAGTTTCATTCAAATTTGACAAAGTTTGGAGAATCGCCTAAATTATGCAAATTTGACCTCCCATGACCTTGAAATGACCTCCACATTTTTGGGGATCAGCTATAGTCCCTACCCACCGAGGTCTGTTCAAAATCCGACTAACTTGAAAATTTTGTGTAAATTCTGCAAATTAGCATTGCAGCATTGCGCAGTGATGCCCACTTTCGAACTCATCCGAGATTTCTTTACAGCGGACATGTGTACCAAGTTTCAGATCAATCAGATAAAGCATTAAAGAGTTATTGCCTAAAGTTTCCGGCAGTGGCTACACACCCAAAACCATAATATCCAGCTGTCGCAGCATTGTCCTCATCTCCAGGATTAGAGTTTGATAGTCACATTCTTGGCAGAGTTATAAACGAAACTTGGCAATATACTAACCGATGGCGCAGGGCCCAACTTTGTCAAATCTGTGGATCGAGGTAACAACGGCAGTGCCATGTCTGACAGGTACGCTGCCAACGCCCGAGAGGCTGCCATTGATGTACCATGTGTAGTGGATATTCTCAAGTTCGGAGGCATTTATGCCAGGTAGTCCTGTAGAGAAATGAAATATGCAGCAATAATCAGTTGCAACTTTCCCATCCAAGGGCAGAAGAAAATTTGTTTAGGGGTTGCCAAACCTTCAGGACATTCCCCATACCTCCCTGCACAGACAACCAGATGGCGGGTGAGCGGTATCCACATGCCCAGAGCGAAGAATGACCTGCAGACACTTGCCTCAAACTAACTGTGAGTTAATGGGGTAATTGCCCGGAGGAGGGAAAAGGGGAGGGTGAATTGTGATGGGGGAGGAGAATTTGACTAGTGACAGTTGAATGCCTGCTGCCAGGTTGGGATTTGCCCCTCAACCTCAAGGGCGCAGCCACTGTCTGAAAGTTGGGGGGGTCAAGAGCAATTTTTGGGGGTCCAAAGCAGTTATGGGAAACTTTTTGTGTGTGAAAAATGTTTATGTATGGAGGCCTTCCCCAAATTGACACCCCCTGAACGCCCTAGTAGATGCGCCCCTTGCTTGACCCCCCCTATCCTAACACTTCAGGTTAGTGTGTATGAAATATTGTACATACAGTGAGCACGCATGTTGTAGGCCTACACCAGGGATTTTCAATAAATGCGGGGGCTTATTAAAAGGTATGTTGAGCATCCCAGGGGATCTTTAATCCAGCACCAAAGATCAACGGTTGTGGGCATAAACTGGAACTAGATGTTTGGAGGTAATTGCCTGGAGAGAGGGGGCTATGATTTTGCGGTAGAAGGGAATTTGTCAGGTGTGGTAATTGTTGCTCTGGGGTTTGCACATCGTTGCACCCCCCCTCTCCCCCCCTCATCCAACTACATACAGTTTTCACCAGCTATGCAGCACCCTGAGATACCTGTAGAAATCAAGTTGCCCCGAGCAGCAAGCAGAGCACCGGCTTCCACCATTCTTTTGACCCTAGCTGGGATGGTTGCTCTAGTGTGGCGTAAGTCGGGCATTGTTGATGTATGGGCTAGGATGAGTAGCATGAAGGAATTCTCTACATCCACAGGCCAGAGTCCTCACACCTCTGAAACAATGATCACAATATTGGAGATGGAAACAAGAGAAAAATCACACAATCATGAATCCCTGGGTTCGTCTGGTAGCATTCCAATTGCCACAGGGCGCAGGCAACGTTCTTATAGGGGAGGGGGGTCTCCGAGATTAGAGAGTGGGCCAATTTGTGGTTATCCATGTGGAAAAGTCAGCTTTAAATGGGAAAATCATTGAATGCTGTTCTCAGCTGGGAAGGCTTCAGCTGATATACTGATAGCTCTGAGTTGTTACCATGTGAGTAATTTCAAACATTTCCTAGAAGCTCTCCGCCAGCAGATGAGCAACTCCACTTAGACGGTTACACCATTATCAGACCACCGAAATATTGACTCCAAAACGTGGCATATTACATAGAATATTACATGTGTAGAATGTGGTGACTAAGCCACTTAGGAATGATACTTCACACAAGACAAAATCAGGTGGAGAGGTCAATGGGACTTGGGCAACTGGGGGGAGGGGGGTGGGGAGGGGGAGGGGGGGGGCCGGTTATTACCTTTGTGTACAGTTTTCCTGGAGAAACTGTTTGATATACCCTGACAGTCCATAGAAAGCACACGCACTCCTCACCATGCAATCCCGAATGCGAGTACCTGTTACAAGAACCAAGGGAATATTGAAAAAAGCATGGAATCATAAATTAATTTTCATCGGCACAATCATCCTATTTATACGACTAACATATAAATTCACTCCACATGTCAACAAGAGGGACGGATATACAACAGGAGGACGACAAGGACGAAACAGGTATCATTACTGAAGCTGTCATAATGGAGCTCTATTCTTACATAAGATCTGGAAGCATTCTCGAACCGAAAGAGTATCTTAAACTGGGTCCTCACTTTCAAGACACATATCAACTACCATTGCAATCACCTTTCATGTCACCTTCCACAACGTATCCACTGACACCACGAGCCCAACGCAAACCCCTCTCAAGGATTTCTTTTCGAAAGTATCTTTATGTGTATGTTCCGATAGAAAAGAAAATTGTAAGGGTAGTGAAAGTATGAGACATCGTTCAAGGTGTTGCGTGATGGGTTCATTGGCGATCTTGACCCAATAACATATGCACAAATTTCAAAGGCCTCTAACTCGGTTATTTTACGAAAATTGTACATGAAGGCAGCTCGGAATGGACACATTAAGTTCCTTCATCGGCTAGTTATTATTTCAAGCCTTCTTATAACAATCCTGCTGCATGACGGTCAATGCCTTTCCCGAATTTGTCATCTCTACCCCAAGGACCACTAGATGGCCAATTTTCATGATAATCCACAAAACCCCATCTGCAGGAGAAGCATCTGACATTCGTTTCCAGAGAATGGCCAAAATTTATCCCTGGTTGATCTCGAACCCACCCCAGGTGAACAATCCAAGTTTCAGCATTAGTTTCGATGGATTGGGGAGAAGAAAAACAATGGGCATAATAATAGATAAAGATAGCAATCACGTTTTTCTTTATGATATACTTGCGAGCAGAGGATCAAAGCCTATTCAAGGACAAGCAAGAATGCAGACGAGGATGACTGACCCTATTGTAAGATGCGAATCCCTAACCAGGTAGGCTATACGGAATAAAGGCATCTTTTACTTTTAGACATTACCTTTAATGCGCAGTGCCAGGCTGGGGGTAATCAATCGCAGATGGCAACGTTGCAAATTGCCTACCTGCTCGTTTGTCTTTGCTCCAATCCCTTGTGTTTAGCATCCAGCAAGAAGGCAACTGGTACATTTTGAGTTTTGGGTATGACCGGACGGGAATCGAACCCCAGTCTTCCAGGTGGGGCGACGCTATATACAAACTGTGCCAACACTCGGTTAATGTGAGTGGTGGAACTGTACATAGCAAGAGCTATTAATTGCAACACCCCTAATACTATCAGTGTCATACAATTGATCAAGCTGTGTTGTTTTCATGGCATCGCTTTTAATACAAGATGTCTACAAAGCATTTTTACCATGCTCCAAAGATTTCCCTGGTAAGTCATACGAAAATCAATTTGGCTGATACCTTCAAAAACCTAATTAACACAACTGCATCAACAGTTCAGCACGACCTTTATAACTATAGGGTACCCAGGCAAACCTCCACAAAATCACTTTTTAATGTGTCGGCTGGCAAACCATCGTCCTTACTTATTTTTTCCGTTGGAAAAAGGGGTGCAAAGCGCAATATGAGGGTTAAGTTAAGTTTCAAGTGAAATAGATTGGATTTACCAATTCTCAAGCATTGACAGAAGCGAGACCCTAATCGAGAGGTAATAAACTCATTTTCGATATTTCTGAACACTATTTTTTGAATTTTTTTAGAGTTTTGGGCTGTACCCATGGGACCTCGACAGAAGTAAGCAATCCGTGGGTGACCCTCGCGTTGTTGAGGCAACGTTCGTCTCAGTGGCGGCGTAACGATGCATCCCAAATAACATGGGAGGTGAATCTGGGAAGAGAAATGAAGAATTGATGTGGATTCACCAAAACAGGTTTGGGCAAGGGCGCAGCCACGGTCTGAAAGTTGAGGGGGGGGGGGTCAAGAGCAATTTGGGGGTGTTCGAAGCCGTGTGGAAACATTTTGTGTGTGAAACAAATCAGATGTATGGAGGCTTCCCAAAAGTTGGGTGGGTCCAGGAGCCCCCGGACCCCCCTGTGGGCTGTGGTGCCTTGGGTTTGCGGAATCGTGATTTTATGAATACTTACCCCACAGGATATGCACCCAACGGGTGCACACCCCATGCCACGTCGAGCTTCTGGCTATTACACAAATGCGGGTTAACCACCCCATTCACCCTTCTCTTTTTGCCAGGCAAGTTGTCTAGTGTCGCAAAGTTTTTGGGCTCTGAGATATTCGCCAAAAAAGTGTTCCTAGTAGCGTTTTCTGGCTTTCTACAATCTTCACTCACATTTGCTGGAAATTTGTCAGATTTTTTCGCACACTGTTCGTTCAACGATCTCTGATGTGCATGAGTTTTGAATGTACATGGACCTACCACTCATGCACAAGCATGTAATGCTCTATTATGTGGAGGGCGGTCACCAGGAACAGATGTGTTCTCATATTAAGGTCTGTTCAATTTGTGTCAGCCAACCCAGACTTACCTTAATTATAGAAACAGGAAAGTGGTGACGAAAATGGCAACGGGAAGTCATGCTCATGCATGCTATGGAAGACCTAGAAATATTAAACAGGACTGCCGTTTGAAGGATTTTCTAAGGTTTTTTTGTGGTCATATGGACATAAATTTGCATAATTGTGCAAGGAAAATCCCGATGCGGGTTTAGGTAAGCAACATCAAGTCCGTAATGAGCGTAGGCCTAATGAGGCTAGTGAAAGCTACTAGGGCTAGGCTAAGTGGTCGCAAGGATAGAGGGAAGTGCGACGGAAAGACAGGAGGGGTTAACATGTATGTGGTTGCTGCACCTTCAGAAATTGAGGATAGGATTGTGTGAAACTGGGGGTCAGATCTGCAATTTTGACACATCTCCATAGGCTCTCGTTTAAACCTATAAAAGCTGACGGTTGAAACTGAACATCTACAAATGGTGATGGTGAGGGAGGTGGATTACTGGGCCAGATTTCACTCATCCCATATGGCAAGGTTTGTTCTGAAACCTACAAAGGTTGTGATCAAAACCTCACTGGGGAAAGAAGAAAAAAGTGTATAATCTGGAAAAAGTTCACGGTTCTGTAAAGTTTAATGGTTATGGAGAAAGGTACCATTCGTTGTGATGATGTGTGATCGAAGGGTTATGCTCCCATGAATAAGTACGTAGCAATGTAATGTAAACATGACCTTGACATTAGATTATTACATTACATGCAAGCGCTAAACTTGTATTGGGTAACCACCAAACTGCAATTCCTGCCAAAACGTCTTTGCAAAAATATCCTTGTTGGTCTTGTTGTGACATCAAGCGGGGGACTGTGGGGGATCACTGATGTAATACCTAGTCATTGTGGAACATACTTCTGAAAATGTTGTACATCCGGATAAAAACTCCAGAGAATTCTTCACCAGATGATGAAGAAAGTTCTATTCATTTCGTGATGGATCACCTGTTTTTCTTCAGTGTTCTGGTACCAATGACTGTGACAGCTATTTCTGTCCCAAAATTCATAAAATCTTAAAAAAAAAAAATTCATTTTAGAGGGAAGCAATACAAGGGCGCATCGCCAAAAAAGTGTTTTCGCTGCTTGCGCGATCGGTGGTTTGAATTATTCACTACACAAACAACCAAACTAGTTATGCGACCATCGTCATGTCAAACGAACATCACATATTTTTCACATATACAAGTCATTAACAAGTCATCATGTCTCTCACAAACTAAACGACCAAGAAGTTGTACTCTTATACAAAGGTCCCTTAATGCTTTTTTCCCTCTTCATGCCCCCCACTCTGCTTTCACATAAATACCCAAATTTGATAAAATAAGGTTTATCGCTCAGTCAACTCACTTCTTGACCCAAAATCCAACTTGAAGTGAAATGTTCTAAATCTTTCTTAGCAGCCCAGGCTTTTGCCTTTTAAAATAAGAATTATCCTTTCATTATATTGCCTTTATTTTCCAAGCAGTCAGGACATGCAATTCAGACACCACCCCCTGCCCGGCGAGCAAAACCCCCTCCCCACACCCAACACTATCCCCACGCAGCAGTCAAGAAGTCCAAAATATTTCTTAGGGAACCTCCACATTGGTCTATCTATTAATGCCTACAGTATTTTGACATATAATTGAACAGTTATAGGAACACAGCCACAGACCATGTCCAAAGTACCAGCTAGGCCTTTAATGAACAAGAAAACTTAGGTGATGACAGATTGATGGGCTTTCTATCTCTCTCTTGTCGTAGCAAGCCCTTATAAAAGTTATGTGGGTTGTTCAGTAAATAAATCAAATGGGTGGGTAAGAGAGGGGTCTCGTGGGCAACTTATAACAGCAGTAAAAATTGCATGAGTTACGGTTCACTCGTTCCTCAGTGCTTTATTATAACAGGACTATTATATGAGGGAAGTCAATCAAATTCATGAACATCAAACAACATCAGGTCCAGAAAATTTTAACAGACCATACCGACTGAGTTTTGGCAAATTCTTACCAAGTTGGAAATTTGCACAATATGCAAATAGGCACATACAATGACCCTCACTGACCCCAGAATACCTTTAAAATGTTCAGGATCAAGGTGGATCACATCTACCAAGTTTTGTGGAATCCAAACCAAACTTTCATCCAGGTCCTATATGCCAAAATACATCACTTTAGCACATATGGGTCTGTGTAATCTGCTAACGAAGCCTAACCATAATTTACATAGAATAAGCTAATTACCCAACTTAATTAAGACATACACACACACACCCACACACACAACAAGCCACACACCACACACCACACTCTTACGGCTTTATTTTGTAAACTGACTCACTATTGAAAACGCAGACAATTTCATTATTTTTTTTCCATGTTTTGGATGTTATTGTTGATATAAGGTAGGGGGGAAATCTGTGAAGTTTCGTGATGCAGGATCGTAAATTGTAATTTTGGCAGAGGGTTTTTAAAAGAGCGTTTGCACAACTGTACAGTACGTCCAACGTCGAACTGTGCCCCCGTCATTCCGACATTGACTCAATATCAATATCATCTCATATAACTGTAACTCCGAACTGGCTTATTATACTTGGAAAAACAACAACATGTGGTGATGATAAAAACCCCAAAATCTTTGTTAGGGACCTACTGAAACAACACTTAATAATACTCTGTATAGAGTGCCTGAAGTGTATGTTTCCCTAAAATTCGATCAAACAGAATAGGTTTTTATTTCCAATTCAGTGGTTACAGTATAGGCAGCTTTCACCTTGTAAAAACAACCAGGCCAATGGTAAAGACGGCCAACCCAGTCCAATGAATATGACTTTAAATGAACAATAAATATGCTGGGATCAAAGTTAGCTGGATCTGGACCAATATGCAAAAACTAGCCTTACATCCAGGATGTTCAGCAGCTAGTATCATAAGATAAAGAGGGGGGGTACAGATTCTGTTAGCTCCTAATATGATCGTGGTGGTGAACAGTATGCAATACATTACAACAGAATTCTGTCCCTTGAAGAGGGACAAATTGGACTGCCCCCTTGGTCAGGAATTTACGTCGAGTGACACATTCTTGCGGTTATACGCTCCCACTAGGATAGTTTGATGAGAAATTTAAACATGAATTGTACCTTTTTTAGAATTTCTTGCACTAAGTTGAATTATAGATCAATTGACCTGAAACCAATGTGAAACATATTCAATCGGACCAGAAATTGCCAAAAATATGCCTCCAGATTCACAGAAAAAAATTTGACAACCAATGACGTACAGACCGTAAAAGGTTGTCTCCCACAAGCGATGGGGTCAGGCAATTCCTGCGGTTTTGTGACATCAAAGAAATTCGGCCAAATCATGCCCAAATCGCCCCAGTCGTTTGTCGGTTCTCCAAGCACATATCCTCCCTATGTAAAACAGAACTGTGTGTCATTGTTGTCCTCTAAAGGCTGTCATGGATTTATTTCTGCACGACATCCACCCATACCCAGTGGTAAATGATTGGAGTCTGCGTTATTACCTCATTTAAAGCCACGATAAAATATATTTCCAATATGCGCCAAACTAACTGAAATATTTGTGATGATTTTTTTGAAATCTAATGAGTACTGTATCAGTATATAACTGGAAGATCCCTGAAATTGCTATTTATAGTTGTTTCAACCAAATCTCAAGGCACCGTCTAACATTCAATGAAAATACGAGAGGTTGAATTGTAAATATATCAAGAACTTGGGCAGAACAGAATTGCACAGAATTAGCAGCGCGGTAGCAGACTAAGTAACATCAAACACCACCAAATGTTCGAAAATATCTGATGCCTAGAATTGTAAATGAAAAATACAAGCCCATTTATTTCAAATTGGTCAATTGTCTCTGAATATGGAAAAACAAAATTATGGTCTTTGTATTAAATTTCTGGTACATGTGGCATGAAAGGGTGATTTGGTGGGTGTGAAACAAAAGCTTCCCCTAGTACAATGTTTTTAGGGATCACAAGATGGAGCTCTAAGTTGGAAAGAACAAACGTTAGCAAACAAATTCCAAGGTCCGATGGTATTATTAATCGGCTAAAGACATTTCTGACTTACATTCTCCCAATTTTTATATAACCCCCTTGTACCCCTATATGGCCTCCTACGGTGAGGTAATACGCATAAATCAACACTTGACAATGTATAGTGCGAAATATCTGTATCATACCGTGCCATATATCTAGACAAACTGGGGCTTCATTCAGAGATTTGAAAACTTTGAAATTCTACTAATTACAACTTGGGATCTTCCATATGAATCCACCACCATGTGCTTCCTGAGTACTGTTCAGTGATTCTACATAAAAACTCCAATACCAATCATATTGGCCTAACCTTCTTATCGCATTCTCGAGCTCAAAGGCAAACATATTATAGGACTGTTCTTGGGCATTCCCCAAACACGTAGTATTGGAGCCATTTATGCAACTCCTCCCTCAGCTATAGGATTTTGACACTTTTAACTTGTGAAAAAAAAAAAAATCTCACCTATTGCAAACTGTAATATCTACTACATTTACTGAACATAATTATCGATCATAACTACTCGCTGTGATCTCCCCCTTGCCCCATTGAAATCGTAAAACAACATGTCTTCAATGTTTTTGGTTTTTTCCTGTTTTCTTCCTGCCAACATGGATTTCCGTGTGTGTGTGCGTGTGTGTGTGTGTGTGTGTGTGCATACTGTGTTTTCTGTACCAGTTGTATTGAGCATACATCTGTGAATAAATGTGGTGTTTATACATGTGAGTTTAATTGCATTTATTTAATTATTATGTATTCATAACATGTATGAACGTAGGTACCGGACTAGAAAAGTATCATCTTGTTTCTGGTCCCTCTCTTTTCCTCCTTTTGCTTTTTAAAGATGACATATGTTAAGGTATTACATGTTGCGATTATTACCACATACAAGACTTGTTTCTTCTTCTGTTTGACAAAATATTATGAGGAGAGTAGAAAATAAACTTGAATTGTATTGAATATTTGGCTCGAAGTTCACTGATTAGCATTAGCCTTGACATCCCGCATTCTCTGTAATTCCAGTCAGACAACATCCTTATTGATCTTCTCCCTCTCCTTTTCGAATATGCTTGTGTCATGTGGATGGCGAACATTCTATTTTTATTATCATTATTATTATTATAATTATTATTATTATATTAATTTTATATCATTATTTTCTGATGAGAGTGATGGTGAGTAATGTGAACAATACTTGTTTTCATGGTGGGTGCCGTTTAGTTTGAAGTGTCAGTTGAAAGGTAACTTTTTATTACTATGGTTGTATTGTGTCTATACAGTTAAACATGTGGAACATGTTCAACCTCGAGCTGCTTGTTTCGTCTGGTGATTTTTCAAAATGGGGTAATGTGACCGACATGTATGATAAGCGACAGATTAGATCTCGCTTAAACACAGAAGGGAGCTAAACCAGCCGACTTATTTATGATATAAGATCATTAATAACACAGTAACCATAACGCCTTGAAGCCCCTACGACCAAAAATTTCAAATCTCAGAGGGGAAACAATATGCAGTTTGACAAAATTATACGAGCCAATACAGACATCTACCTCAATCTTCCTTACCCACAACTTGTGTGGGAACATGGAATTACTGACTTTGCAAGGACACAATGTTCATACATGTACTTTCAGTAAGTTGTGATTTGCCACTCAGTACCAGGGCCTCTCAGTTAAACTTCCAGTAGGCTAGGTATATTTACAAGTACACAACCAGCATTGCACAGGGCCAATTTGTAATGTTGGTGTTACTTTTACTGTGTGTTTACAGTTAGTGTTAATAATCCCCCGCTCCATGCAAAAGCACTTGTGAAAATTCAAAATCAATAATATCCATTTCTCTCACCTGTGACGCCGGCCCCAAAGTTGAGAAATATGACCATCAATAACCTCAAATGTGTCTGCTGAGTTTTTGAGTGAGTTCCGCATCTTTCAGATATTCTTGTACCATTCTTCGGAAGCATAATGTGTCCCTCCATCTCCATCAAGACACTTTTATACTCCATCGACTCTATCGTGCCAAGATGACGTCCGTGTGATTGTTGATATAGTGGGTCCTATCGTAATGTTATGTCACACTCACATCATCCATGTACGTCCACAGTGCGCGCTCAAGCGCAGCCCACAGTAGCACTGTGGGAACAACCACCTACTGAACTACGTTATCATGTTGTTCCACATATCCGCATCCAATTTCGATCGTGCTGTCAAGTTGGGAGCGTGGAACCATCGTATCAAACATTTGGTAGGCCCTATTTGGAGAATTTCAAACATTTTTTGTTAGGTGCATGATTAGCTACCTCAGACTCAGTATCCCCAATTCTTCCCAAGTCTTTGACCTTAGTAGCCCTTTCGCAAATAGCATGTTGCGGTGCACCGTTGGGTAGTTTTGATTAGCTACCTCAGACTCGGTATTCCCAATTCTTCCCAATTCTTTGAGTTGGACAAATCCGCTATTGGAATTCACATAGCAAGGGAACATTTCCTTAAAAGTGGAAGTACTCGTACACAGACACTTGAGATGGAGAAAGTGGGTCAAAGTACCATTCAACTTTTGTCAAAGGTCATTGTACTGTCCGGGCAACACACGTTACATGCTGTGTCAGAAGTTTTAGACTGACAAATAAGACAATAAAGCTCAATATATCTGCGAATGGTCACGTTTATTCCTAGTAGATCGTGCGCGCGAGAGTTTCTTAAGTCTAGTTTTGCCATCCTCGTTGGCATCAGTGGCGTCGTCAAAGGGGAAAGGGCCGGGGAAACGTTTCCCTCGAAAACCTAGTGCCCCCCCCCCCCATAGGTCAGCGTATTACACTATCGGTTTATCTGATTGATTTGTAGGACGAGGAAAGGCAGAGAAATTAACTGCCTTATGGGATGGTCGTTCAAGGTATTTTTCGAAGTGCTCTGAATCACTCCAGGTTCAAACCTTGCTTTGGACATATGCCACATTCTTGTATTTCCAGTCGGAGATCACCATCCTTATTGAGTTATTGATCCTCTCCCGCTCCTTTTCGACTATGCTCGTGTTCATTGTGGAGGGCTCTCTAAATATATATGAGTGTCCGGATTATTATTATTATTATTATTATTATTATTATTATTATTATTATATTATTATTATATTATTATTATTATTATTATTATTATTATTATTATTATTATCTGATAAGAGTAATGTTGAGATGATTACGTCGTTAATGATTGAACCCAAAATTGATTCCAATAATAAGTTCAAGATTCTGAGCGAAAGGCGATTGTTATACAGCACACGAAAGGCAGCGAGATTACGTAAAATAAACCTTCCTCTCTCAATCGCATCACTATAAACTTGAGTCTGATCATTCTCAGAAAATCCTTCGTAAAAATCTTTCGCAAGGAGAATTACCTCACCTCATAGAAAGACTGTTTAGGAGGAAATGATGGTTAAGTCGCGAGCAGGTGGGGTGCATTGGGGAGGAGGGGGGGGGGGGGGTGAGTGGTTAGTTCTATTCACTAAATTCAGAACGACGCAAGCACTGTCAATCTACGAAATGCGAACAACGAGAGTAAGGGTAGAGATAACATAAATACAGGTAACATATGGGATGTGAAATACGGTTAATTTCAAGTTTTATGCCTCTAGGTCATAAGAGCCCATGCCATTTTGAGAATTTGCCTGATTTCAATTAATTTGATACCGACTGATTGACCTGTCTGTTTGTGAATGTTATTTAAATTGGGTCAAGAGGTCGTCCTGAGTCGTTTTAGACGCCATCTGTCGTTTCAAAGATTGCTGAATATAAAGATCATTCCTTTCTCTATGGTTGTATGGGTAATGGTAATCCCCCTATTAATATATGGCTTATCCACAGATTTTCACGAAAGCGTTTCGGCATCTCATTTACGATATTGTCGTGAATCCTTGAATACTGAATGATACTCAGAATTTATCTTCAGAGTAAAGAGGCAGTATTATCACTCGTATTACCTGCTTACCCATCGACCAAGATGTCTCCATGGTTCTGACAGAAATCTTGTTGTTCCACATAGCTGTACAAAATCCTCGTCGTATCAATTGAATGCACTCCGTTGTCCATAAGAACCCCATAATCTATCTCTAGTTTCAAATCAAAGCTCAAGTCCCATATCTCTTTTCTAGGGGTCTTTACCAGGCGCGGATCCAGGGGGGCGCACCGTGGCGCGCGCCCCCCCCCCCTAAAAAATCACGAGAGGATTTTTTTTGGCCAGCCTGAGCCGTTGAGTTAAAGTTGACACAAGCCCCATCTGGCCATCTGTCCCACAGTCAGAAGAGAAAGCACCACGATGCGGATGGGTTGTATTTGTTAGATTTTAGCTCATCAAAGCTATCGGTATTAGGCACGCAAACTATACTATTAGTTACGACGAGTGCGTGTCAGGGCTATAATGATTTGCGACGAAATTGTGGTGGATTTCTCCACGTAGAGCGGCAAAGCCGCTTTGATGTTGTGCGGCGGAAAACAAAATCTCTGTGATGATAAGAAGAAGAAAACATTTAAGGGGCGGCAGATTGTAGCCTGGTTTGTCAAAGGTGGGGGACAGGTGGGGGGACTTTCAAAAGTGGGGGATATCATATCGTTTGTCCCCCCCACACTTTTCCGGACCGTAATAAAATTAATAGGCACAGCCCGATTTTGTATCACTCTAAACTGATTCAGTTGTTGTCTAACCAAACAAAAAATCGAGTTGGAAATTGTCTTAAGTCCACTAATCCCAGGTGGGGACCCCAGGTGAAGATCTGGACAAGCTAGGCCGAATTCCCAGTTTCATACCGAATTCGCGAATTTTAAAATCGAATAGCCAAAGGCATATTTGTTTGCGCGATGTCGTTTTCATCCAGGCGTTGTAGAGGACTAAATATGCGATGTGATGCTTCGAAGCATTTGTTCACTCCAATAATTTCAGGAGCCCCGGGGAAGTCCCCCCCCCCCCTCCCCCACCATTTTTCGGAGCTGAAAAATTCGTGGAAAATCTGGGGACGGGAAAAAAGCAAAGTGAAAAAATGCGTGTTAATTTTTTGCATACTTTTTCGAACGATGCCCGGAAAAACATGCAAAAAAATTCGCGAGCCATCGCGCGCGTCGGCAGTTCCCGATTACTGACTTGTCAAATTCGGGTACAAATTTTCTGCTCCGAAATTTGAGTGGTCCCGTTCGCCTATTGCTTCCTTCGATCCCACCCGGGACTGTTGGGTGGACCCCGGGATCCCACGCAACAAAGCCAGAGTAGAGAGGGTAATAAAAAAAATATACCATATGTGATATTCGGTAAATCATCTTAGTATGCACAATGAAAAACTTTTGGTCGTGTCGTTTACTCCAAACACACATGTAATGGGTGCTATTGAGCCTGGTCAAGTGCCATTTCCGTCGATCTGGAGAGTAGGAGAATCTGAAATTTTCTGGTGCGCTTCGCGCCAATCGATGATGGCGCTCCGCTTAGATGGTCATGTGCATTCGAGGTGTCCCCCCCACTTTTCGAAAACGGATCGCCGCCCCTGTTTGTAGTACATGTTTGTCGTCACGGCGTGGTGAATGTCCCACGAGGAGTCGTTCGGTCGTAGATAGCTACTGCTGTGAAGACGAGTAATTGATTTACGGTTTATTTCGTCATGTTCTCATACGGACTTACCGGTTGGCAGCCGCAATTAGGGGATTGGTCTGTCTGTAACTCGATTCACATCACGGGAAAACACAAAACCCCACCCTTTGGGAAGAAATCGACTCCATGCCTGGTCAAAGGATTGTGCTATTAAGGTGTGACACACGCAATTGTACTTACCATGGGGATTGGAGAGACAAACGTACGGGCATGGTGGTGGGATCGTGTTATCGTATTTATCATACACCAAAAATAACAAAATTGACAGAATAAACTTTTCATTAATTTCTATAAAAATTGCCCTTTTCCCCCCCCCCCCCCCCCCCCCTTCTACATCACAGGATCCTGTCCACTCAGGAGGAACGTTTTCAGCTTGATCAGGCGTTTCTGGGCAAGCGTCTGGGGCTAATCCGTATGTTGGCGAGAAATAATTCTCACATCTTCTCAAAGACCAATATTACGCTCCAAACAACAATATAGTTCTTGTCCCCCCCCCCCTCCTCTCCAGATACGCTCGGACACGGCAATTGAGCCTTGATCTGGGCAATTGATGGTGTTGTTGGCAAGTGGAGAACCTCTCGTGATCTTCAGATGACCTTTCAAATTCATCCAAACAAGTGTTCATTCACTCATCCACGATTGCGTCTTGAAAAGAGTAAAATTTCCATACGCGCATGGGAACCTCCTTTGTGAAGACTATGTCCATCAACGGCACCAAAATGTGTATATTTGGGATCATTACTTGCAAGAAAATTGTCCTTAGTACTAAAGTTGAAGTGTGTTAAATACAGGGAGCTAGTCTTCATGGACCACCATGTGTTCCTTCCAAAAATCCAGGGACAACCATTATTCAGAATTTTTGGTTATGCTTTTTTCAACAAAGTACACGAGAAAATCCGTTTCGGTCACATGGGAGGTCTCTCAGACCAGAAAGTTTCTGGTGCGCTCCGCGCTCAACCCCTGATGGCGCTCCGCTTAGATGGCCAACATGATGAATCTCATAGGCCTTGCCCAACACACTCCCAGGGACTTCGGCACCCCCCCATTCCCACTACGAAAAAATCTCTGGCTACGCCAAGATAAGATACGCGAGTGTACAAATCAAATTAACCCGTTCAGTACTAGGGGAATTCAGCGCCCCCCCCCCCGATCTGGGGTCTTCGCGCCTCCTGCGCGACCATTATTCTCCCCAAATATTATGTTGATACTTTTTTGGGCGACCCCCTCTACCGAAAATCCTGGATCGCCCTGGTAATGTGAACCAGTAGTCTTTCAGTTGTTGTGCTCCTTTAATGCTTCATTTATAAATTAGATGATATTCATGAGAAAGATACAGGACCCATCGTTCTCTTATTCGGTTTTGGTGAGAATATTCGATCTGTGTGGAATCATGATTTATACTGAATCAGATAAAATGCTAATAACCGGCTATATTTTTTCATCGCTTTGAAAATTTGGAATTTATTCACGCAACTTGGAATATTTGTGATTTGGACAAAGCTCAGTCTTGATATATTTGATTCAGTTTTTTGTAACAACATGTGAGGCTGCAGTATGTAATACCGGATATTGAATGCATGGCTCTGTCGATTAATCGTGATGTGCGGCAAGGGGTTCCACATTGAGCCAATATCTCTATATGTGCGGACATATTTAATAGGTATGGGTCGTGTGTAACAAATTTCTGGGTATTAATATTTGAGGGGTACAATTTGAAATATTCAGTTTGAAGATGACACCTATTCTTTTTGGCTATTGACGGTAGTATGCGAATTTTTTCTGAAATGTTTAACAATTTCGAAAACTCCTTTTCCCTTAGGACTTACGTTACAAAGAAGCCCACGTATATGGCAGTCGGAAATTTGGTACCGCTAGCTCCATCATTCGGTCCGATTATTATTTCTGGCATCTCTTTAACTCCTAATAGAAATGACCTTTGTGTATGGTACTCAACTATATGGAGAACTTTTCGTCTAAAAATTCAATTCTTTGAAATTGGTCAGGAAGAGATTTGACTCCTATTGGGGAAAAGTAGTTATAAAATCGTTTGCATGCTCAGTTGATTCTGGTTTCAGGTGTTTACCTAATCCACTAGATCATTTCATTACAGAGGTCAAGCAGTATTTCCATGGTATGTATTTTTTTTTTTTTTTTTTTTTTTTTTTTTGTCTGGAAACTCCTTTCAACGGATTAAAAGAAGTCATGTAATCTTATTGCCGAGGTGGGTGAAATTGATATGTGAAGAGTGTTCATCTCGGTTAAAGATACGTGGGTTAAACATGTATAGGGATGAGACTAGAGTGCCTAGGAAATATTATTGGACTTTATTCACAAGGAAAGTGAAGAAAGAAAGTTTGTATTTGCTGTAACTATAGCGAGAGCGATCTAGGGGTTAAATCTGGTGTCTGTAAATAGTCTATTTAGGAAACCCAAACCTCAGGGGAAAAAAAACTTTCAGCCGATCGTGTGTGAAAAGGAGACAATTCTGGTATTGCGCAATGTGCCCCATGATGTCACGAAAGTAACCGGGGACCTTGTGTAATTACGCAGTCAATCCAACACATGTATTTTACCAACCATAGTGACAAAAACTAAACACAATGGGAATTTGAATGAAAGACTTACAAATTTGTCATAAGATATAGGGAGAATAATTTCATTTAATAATATGGCTTTAATATTGTTCGACTATAAAAGTGAAAAATGTCAGCATTCACTGTGTAAAGTCAATGGGCGACCGTTGCATCGGTACTCTGTTGACGTCATCACTCATCAGTTAGGGTAACAATTTATTCATGTAAAATAGATAACTAAACAACCGGGAACATGGCCAAATGGCCAAATTTTGGTTTGTGGGGTTTTAACATGTTCTCTTTCCATTTATGCCAGTTTTAGTTTTCCAAATGTTTATACAATAGGAGCCATTGCCTCAAGCTTGTGGCAACACGCGGTAGATTGAGACATTCGTAATTTCTTCCCAGGAGAGTGAACCATGAGTGGAATAGGGAGAATAGTGAAATTAGGGACAAATTTTTGCTTCCAGGTACGTTTTTTTTTCCCTTTTTTTTTTTTCATGCATTAGAGTTGCGTAGGCCATACACTAGCTGCTCACGAACTTTGAGCATGCCTATATATAATCAAAAAACGTTCCGGCCATGTTTGGTCACGTTCGTTCAAGTTTATATAGTTTATCGTATAAAATATAATTGTTGCCATTCATTGTATGAAATATTACAGTCAAGTTCACCCGACCAACACAAAAGGATAAAAAAAAAACAGCTGAGGTTTGACCCACACACGTTCTCTATTCGCTGGTTCGGGTATTCGAAATGTTCTCATCATTGATTTCGTGCTATCAAAAATGGTACTCCAGCCTATTGGAATAATTTGTACACACACAGAATCAAAAAGACTGTCGCTTTCAACATCAACTGCAGGTGCCAGGTTCGAACAAAAGACATGGTGACCGCTACTGCTTATTAATATGTTCCCCGCCTTATGAACTCCTTTCATGTTGATTGAGGTCTTTGACTCTATCCATGTTTTTTCAGGGGAGTGATCTGGAATACTCTTTCTCTTTTTTCCCAGTCCTAATGTTCTACGGCATTCTCAACAATCCGGAAAGCGCATCGCACAACTCTTCCGTTGGGTTTGCGCCTAATAAAGACTTATTATTATGATTATATTATGATTATTATATTAGTATTAGTATATTATGATTATTATTATTAGTTTATTATATGATATCAATATTATTAATGCTTAGCCAGGTCCTGCATGGACAAAAACCCAAGGGCTCAGCCACTCTCTGAAGCGGGGGTCAAGAGCAATTTGGGGGAGGGGACGAAGCAATGATGGGAGAACATTTTGTGTGAGAAAAAACTCATTATGTATGGAGGGCTCCCATAAAAGTTGGGGGTCGTGACCACCCGGACCCCCTAGTGGCTGCGCCCGTGAAAAAACCATATCAGTAGCTCGGCTGACAGCGTGTCGAGTATAATATCGTGGATGTTAGGCTAATTGTAGTTGATCGCCTTGGAACCATTCGGTTTCACGACGATTTCGGCGGAAACTCCAGGAAACTGCGATCCAAAAGTCAGTACTTTCAGTTCTCCATTGCTTGCATTCCAGCGCATTGACTCGTTGCCACTCTCATAGGTCCATCGAGAAACATCGAGGTTTCGTCAACCTGTTAGCATAATACGATTTTGAAGTCGGCCTCCGAAACAGCGCACAAACTCGGGTTCCATCTTTTTGGTAACACAATGGTGCGAGCGGCCTATCGAGGAGAAAATTCTATTGGGATCCCTGGAGTCCTATGGATGGGAGTGATAAGATCCAACTGAGCTCCGTGGTTAATATGGAACGGGTTTAACGTGGAATTCAAACATTTCTAATGGGAAAACACATTGACAATCGGTCCTCAATGGAACACATTGACAATCGGTTCCTCAATGGAACCATGTGATAACTGTTAGAAAAATCTGATGGGCCACATGGGTTTCCACCGGGAAGTTTCACGGTGTGGCTACAAACAATGGGATTCGTTGGGTCTCGTTAAACGCATAAAAAAATCCAATTATGAGAATCAATAATAAGAACAAAATTTCCATGGGTAGAAAGAAAGTTTTTGAGTGTGGGTAGAACAGAAGTGACGTACTGGCCTGGGGAAAGTAACCGAAGGTGTACAATCTGTTGCAATCTGCCTCATACTGATCCTACTCCTTTTGGAGAGCCTGACTTAGAATGTTTCACATGGTCTTACCCGTCTTCGGGGACATATTTGGCATTTCGAAGAGCAGTTGATGCCAATCTCTAGTGCAATATAGCACACATATATAGCAACCGTTTTGGAAATATTATTCATTTACACCTTTATGTGAGGGGGAAGCAGAAAGGAAAGGACAGCATTGGTCCTTTGATAGTTCCGACTCGGGAAGTACAATCAGCGATAGCCAGGAGATGGCTTGCGTTCTTACTAATGATTTCTCGCCTGGTTTTACTCATGAGAACTGGGATAATTTGGTGACCTAGTTGTCGGGATTTCTCGACATAGTATTGGTAATAAGGTGTGTTCGCCTGGTTTTAGTAAAGGAGAAACTACAGAAGCTCAAAAGTGATAAAGCTCCTGGGGGACAATGACGGAGTTTATCCTTTCTTACTAAAATTCCTGTGCCGACGAGTTGTCTGTTCCATTAACTGTTATTTTCAATAAGACTCTTCAAGATGGTATTGTTCCGGATTGATGGAGGGAGCAAATGTTCTCTATTTTTCAAGAAGGTTAAAACGGTCTATTCCTTGTAAGTACAGCCAGCAGTCTTTACTAGTGTTGTCTGAAGGTCATGGAATCAATCATTAGGGATTCTATAGGGTTGATTATTCAATGAGCATAGTCTGATTAGGGATTGCTCAGCATGGGTTTAGGAAAAATCGTTCCTGTTTGATATCTCTTGGAATTTATGGAAGATGTTACAGTTAGTTTTGACAACGGCAATGCTGTTGAATAATTTTCTGGACTTTCAGAAGCTTTTGACAAGGTTACTCATGAGCGTCTCTACCTCAAGTTGGAGAGCTTTGGCTTGAGGGAAATGTCCTCCGTGGATCGTGAGTGGCTTCATAATAGGTGAACAACGAGTTGTCATTATGGGCGGTCGTCTTTTGGCAAAAGGTCCACTTAGTGTGGTGTTCCCCAGGGATCGGTTCTCGGGCCGTTACTCTTCTGGCCGTAATGACGATTCTTGAAGGTTCTGTTCATGCCAGGGTTAAGAAGTTCGGCGACGATATAAGTTGTATCTGGAGGTCGGTGCGAATGATATGCTGACAAGTGTTCAAAGGGATAGGGATTATAATTTCCAAATGGTCTTCCGACTGGCAAATGTTTTCAAGGTGACAGTGCAAAGTTATTGGCATGTTTGTGTTCACAACGCAAACGCTTCCTTCAAAGTAAATGGCCAAAATATCAGGAAGGCTGATTTAAGAAAAAGACCTTGGGGTTTGTTTTGATCTTCTTTGAAACCTTCGAGGCAGTGTTCTGAAGCTGACTAGAAGAGGTAATTGGATTCTTGGGATTAGGACGTCCTCAGTTCCTTTGATAATGAATTGTTGTCAGGCTGTTTAAAGCAAACTGGTGAGGACCGCCACCTGGAATATGCTGTACAAGTGTGGAATCCCTACTTGCAAAAGACAAAGCAGGTAATGAAAAACGTTCACGGCCGTTAGGGCCAACTAGAATGATTCACTGTCTGAAAAATTATCCTACGAGGAAAGATAAGGCGTCTCGGTTAACTACCATGGAGATGAGGCGGAATTCAGGGTGACTTGATCCAGGTTTGCAAAAATTGTCCATGGACTCGATGGCCCGTCCTTCCACTACTTCTTTGAATTTTCAATGTTACTGCAATTAGAGGCATGTCTCAAGCTTCGTGGCAAGGCGATGCAGGATTGGGCATTCGTAATATTTCTTCTCGCAGAAAGTGCTCAATGAGTGGAATTGTCTTCTGAAAATGTTGTTGCTCTAAGAGTGTGAATGCGTTTCAAGAACAGTCTTGAGTATTTTTCAGGAAATCACAGGCGCGAATATTTACGTGGTTTGGTTCATTTTTCCGTCCCTGGATGTTGTGGCTCCGGGGTCGGTTATGAGGAGTATACCTCCTCCGGGACCCTCACTCAACTAAACTAAACGAAGCTAAACTAGTCCCAGAATTGTTTTGGCCGGTAAGGCTCTACCAAGGTTAGGGAAGGAAATTCATCCCTAGCTCCCCATTATTATGAGCCCCCATGTCCGTGGCCTGTTTTGAAAATACTTAATTGCCGTAAAAATTATATTGCCAATAGTTTACGCCTTTATGAAGCTTGGAATTCCCTATTCCTTCAAAATTTATAGTACGTTCTGCCACCCACCGGGTTCTGAATGAAATAAATGTCTCCAGGAAACCGAGGCTGTTTCGCGTTTCCAGTTGCAAACGTGTGACGGATAGAGCAATATGGCACAACTACACATCCACTTTTGTTAAGGAAAAGTAATTTGTAATTCTGAATCTTATTGGTCTCAATCCTATCTTTTTATTCATGTTATTCCTAATTTTGGACTTTTTATTCTTACTGGATTTTATTCAAACATAACGGTATATAATAATTAAGCCGCTACTTATGTTTGTATATGAGCGTTTCAGCGCACTTTCGGTGGATTTTACGCTTAATAAAATAAATTACTTTTAGTATTTTTTATTTATTAGATGGGTTTAACCGGGGGGGGGGGGGTTGGGGGTATATGTCCTCACGGAATTGTCAGGTGCAATTTGGTACATGTAGCACAACTGAATACATCCACCACTCCATATGCCATAAGTGGACAAAGATATTATATTTATTTAGGAAACGGAATGACAGGGATTTTCTATACTCGGAATGATATCAAAGGGAGGAATGATACTCCCGCCACACCTTTCACTGGGTGGAGGTGTGGTGGACCCCCAGCCAAACCATTCTTTGCCCTGAGCGGATACGCGGATACGCGGAGGATTTCTTATATCGAATGGATAGCTCTTATATATACTGCATAAAATGCAACCTACAATCCCCGCCCAAACGTAGTTGGAACAAAACTGCACGCACTGCCAACCCCCCGCGCCCCGATCAAGTGTGATGTCAATTAGTATCATTCTATCTAGAACAAATGCCCCAACATGAAATGGGGGGAGGGGGAGAGGGTGTATGGGGAGGGGGTATGTTACCGGGCCTCGGCCCAAAATGACGCTGTCGCAGCTCTAAAAAAATAACGGTTTATTACGGGAAGATTGTGCCGACAATTTGGGCGGGGGGATGTAGGGCTGGGTTCTATAGTGCAATAGAGCCCTCTCACTTCCAGAAACTTCAACAGGAGATACCTCTGTACACAAAAATGGGTAATTATGGTTCTACCTCAAATTTCCCCATAACTACGGGTTTACGTGAGATAGATGAATGGTGGAAGCTTCAGTGTGTGATTTACGGTGACGAAGAGTGAACATCGCCACGGGGGAGGAGGGGCCCCGGGGTTTGGGGGTCCCCACATGACCAAGTGACCCAATACATTTTTGACACCACAACGGATATTTTTTTGCAGTTCGGTGAGAGAGGTTTTTGCAGTGTACATAAATTGTACTTATTAGGCAATAGGGAAGGCCGAGGCCATTTAGGAGGCAGCACTTCCCTGGGGTCGATCTCAACCCCGCCCCCCCCCCCCTTCCAGGACAAATCTCTCAGTACGCGCTTGATTATAATTATACTTATTGTCGCCGGAAGGCAAAGGCCGACTTGCCCGGAGTGTTTGACTAAAACTTTCGGGCACTAATCAGTTGCAAGGGTTGTTGGAGAACGTTCAGGCTGTAGGTATAAATTATGAGCCCCACTTCCTCTCTCCGAGCTGAGTTTCACACGAAAGAAGAAGGAAGAAAGTACTGTTTTCAGGCACCTATAGAAACTTAAAAGGGCCCTACATGACCTTGACATTAATACTGGGAGTTTCCATCGCACCTAAATGACATATTCCCCGCCTATGAGTCTTACGCGCCGTTGCTAGTAGCGGCCTAGCTCTACACGGCCGCGTGTCATTTTACGAGAGACAGCAACCTACATGTATCAGCACGATCAGGCGATCAGTCGATAAAATTCCCTGGCTCTGGTTGCCCCAAGTTACTGGAGTTTCCTTGGGGGTTAGTGGAAAGGATGGCGTCGACTTGCCCTGCCCAAACGCATGCGAGAGCCACGCAGTACAACCCATGGGTCCCACTGGTTGTACCCTGCAACAACCCATGTCGAAACCTACGTTTGAGTGTTTCAGAGTGTATCCATGTAGCGCAAAGGCGCAGCAACCATCCGTTGAAAGTGTGGGAGGGGGGAACAGGAAAAGTGAGCATTTTTTGTGGTGTGCAAGAAAACATATGAAGATGGAGGCACTGTACAAAAATGGGGAGTCACGACCCCACGGATCCCCTAGTGGTTGGGGACTCGATCAGCCAGTTACGGGGACAACTTCATGAGACCATAGTAGGTGAAGATGCTAGGGCTATATTGTTAAAGTCCCAGCCAGATCACAAGGAAAGTAGAGGATCGTGATATCCACGAATAGCCAGCTATATTCAAGGCGTCTTATCAATGCGTGCATGAATGGATTCGAAGACATCGTTTATTTAGAGAATATGTCAGTACCAGAATGTGATTGCAAAACCAACTCAAGCACCACTGACAAGCCTACCATTTACGGAAAAATAGTTCTAAAAAGTGACACCATAAGCTAGAACAAAAAAATGCGTGGGGTCTTACAATTATTTTGTCCCCCGGATTGAAAATTTGAAGCAATTTACATAATCATGATAACGTTATTCACATCACTCTCAACGCAGAGCTAGGTAATACAATGAACAGTAATATGCGTACTGAATATTTAAAATGCGATGAGGAGAGGCGGAACAAATGAAATAATTAAAAAAAAAAAATAAAAGTTCTCGGGTTTTCTGTGCGGGTCATTACGTAACTATGTATACACTGATGCCACTATTAAGAGTCATTAGGGAAACCATTACTGCGGCGAAGCTCGCGAAAAATATTCTACCTTAGTAATATAGCATCTACCACAAACGTGAAAAAATGGACTAATGCGGAGGAAAAGCAAACACTTCAGACTTAGTGTGACACTGCGCTTACTAAGAGGGGGGGGGCGGGGGGGGTTATAGCTCCAGATGTGGACACACAAGCGATTGTGATTCGACCCCGAGGGAGCCCGAGGGCCTCTTCCCAGTGCTTGTGACAAAGGCATGTCTCCTCGATTGTCCATACGCACACCACGTGGAAAGCATGTACTTGTGAAGTAATGTTAATTAAAATAAAATAAAAAGAGGATGTGCGGCATGTGTTGCTCCTCTTGGGATTTTCCCGGGAGACACGACCAGATAGAGCGACAACCCGGCTCGTGGTTCGGGAGAGAACAGAAGGAACAGAAAGGAATGCTGCAAACACTTAATGATCAAGGGTTTTCTAGATCATGTGCATGAACATTGAACAGTGATAAGCGCTATATAAGAAACAGGTATTACTTATTATTATCTCTAGCTAAAAGAATGGCTATGCGAAATTTTGAGCAGTCTGGACACTCATATCGAAACTTGATATACCACAAAAACAGACTAATGGTATGCCAGTTAACTACATACACTCTTTGTGTGGGCAGCATATAACTGAGCATTATACCAGAGATAGTGATGTTCCTCCGCCCAATTTAGAAGAAATGTACCGTACGTGTTTAATCAATTTGCCTCATTCTGGGTAATAACAGCTCATCAAAGGGAGATAATTGGCGTGCAGTAATCCAAGGGCCAGTTCTTTATTGCGGAGCGCCACCTGTAATCTCAGCAAGATGCCGCGCGAACGTGATTCAGGGGTTACGTTAAAATCTGCGAACTAGGGTATACTTCGAAAATTTGTTAGAGAAAAAACTCCGAGTTTGGAAAACTTGAGTAAAAACACTTCTAACCCTAAGCCATCGGAGGGAACGTATTCAATGTCCAAACTGAGAAGTTGTCCAAATGGATTGGAAGTCACGGGCCCGTAGCCTAATCACACACGTACCAAGTGCATGAGGGCGGGGGCGACACCTGTTCGGCATTCGAAACAAAAACAAAAGCTGCGTGTTTTATCGCTGTTATGTCCGCTCCTGTGCAGGAGAATGGTTGAGTGGCATCAATGCCACTTTGCAATCAAGTATTACGGTTTCTCGAAAATCCAGCGTGCCCAGGACTACTGCAGTGCAAAATTGCGCGTGGTGAGAAACCTCTCATGTACGGGGGGGGGGGGCACACGGTTTATAGGGGGGCACGTGCCCCTGGCACCCTTGGCGACCGCCACTTGGTGAAAAAACCTTGTTTCGTGTGTCCTGTTATCTCATAGGCGCAAAAAAACAACATTTTTACTGTGTTTGTGTGTTTGTGTCTATAGGCAGCCTTTGCATCGCCCCCCCCCCCGTGATGTCATAGATTCCTCAAATTTCTCAAAGTAAATTGAAATTCTCAACACCGTGCAAATGCTAGACCTCCAAATTGGGAAGTGTTTATGGTTCTGAGTTTATGTCCCTATTTAACCTGTGCTTGTCACATGACAATCCGGCCCTTTAAACACCCATTTTGTCTTCATTGAATGGACTTTTGAGTTCCGGGAAAAGAGGCTGAGATCGACTTTTTCGTTGACTTGCCTCTTGTTTGATTACTTTTGCTTTTTGCTGTTGGTTTTTGATGACTTTCGGTTTGATTGCTCTTAACAATAAGATTTGAAAAATTACAGACTAGTCGCTAGAAAAGCCAAAGTTTCCTACAGATATAAAACAGGGATTGGACCCGTTAGACAGATGTAAAATTGCCACATCTGTTTGTTTCGGTTGACATCTTAAAGGCAACTGCGATCCACCTCAAATATAGCTATATCAGAATAAAATATGCCTACCCCACTTACTCATATGCTTAATACATAAAGAAAATCAGACTGTTTCATTTCTAACTCTGAGATATTCGGTCATAGGGACAACGGGCCCTTCATTCTACTCACTAGGGGTCGCATATCTTCAGTAGGAAGCGATCCGTTGACGGAGAGGGTTGCAGAGGGGGGGGGGGGTACTGTACCGGGGTAGGCTGGCGTAGAGGTCCCGGCGCCATTGCAGAAGATGAATCATAGGCACAGATGACGCCCAGCAGCCCAGCAAAAGCTAATCAGGAAATAGGCGCGTACTATCCAGGGGGGGGGCTTGCTTGGGGCGCGCGACCCCGGTGGTAAGCGAAGGAGGGGAAAGAGCGAAGAAGGAGAAAGAGGGGAAGGAAAGAGGGAAAAAGGAAAGAAGGGGGGAAAGAAGAAGAAGGGAGGAGGAGAAAAAGAAAAAAGAGGGAGAGAGAAAATAGAGAGAAAGGGAAGACGGGAGAGAAGAAAAAGAGAAAGGGGCAAAGCGGAAATAAGAGAGAGGGAAGGGTGGTGAAAAATACGAGGAGGAGAAAAAAAAAAAACCGAAAAGTTACGTATGCTTTGTGAGGTCATATACGAGAAATAAACCGTGTCGAAGAATGTCCCAACGATTTTAGCACTAGCCCCCCCCCTCCCTCGATGGTCCAATCAGTGTTACATCAGTCAGCTTCGGGATCTCGGATTGATAGAAATATTGGATTCGAGGCCGGAAGGACCCCCGGCCCCCCCACACGTACATGATATAGGGGGAAAAGTAATGGGGGTTATTAATGATTTGATTTCGGTGGATCCACCTTACCATACCGCTAAAGATGAGTTGAACTACAATTTCGACATAAATTTATGTGACATCCTTTGTCGAAAAATGGACCATAATTGCTCTCATGAAAAGCGCGGATAATATTACAAGCTCACCATTTCAATCTGTGAGCGCCCCTACAAAACTCAGGCCTGTGAAAGATCAGGGGAGATGGGGAAGTGCCTTTTATTAACACTCATAGGATGGCCTTATATCCCGCAAAATTCTCGTCAGAGTACACTACTCACCAACCGATGCTGTCTCTCCCGATCAGATATTAAATCAACGACCCCATATGATGAATTACACTTAGCCTCGTGGGTTGTCGCCTAGGGGTGGAGGGGGTGGGGGGGGGGGGCACGTGGCCCCCTCGAAAAACATGCGGCCGCCCCTCCCCCCAAATGTGATTTGTGATTTTCGAGAGAGAAAAAACAAAAAAAAAATTCGTGTAAATTATATGACGACCGTTTGATATCGACCTTGCCTAATTGTGTTTTATGCAGAAAGAAAGGCAGAGTAGTTAGTAGTAATTGTGACAAATTCGGCCTCAGCCCACTAATAAGTGTACAAAGTTTGTGCTACGCGCGTGGCCACTAGTGTGGACTTGAATGTCGTCCCGTTGCTCTCCCCTCTCTCGACATCTCCGCAAGCGCTATGGGAAATTTCTGCCTCATTGGCCCTTAGATATGTGAGGTAAAAAACCATTATCGTTGAGCCTGATACAAACCCTATGTAAGCCTCTTTCCGTTTCTTCCTCTCTCCACACGCCACAATTTTGAACTGCAGTAGCAAGGCTATCAGACTGCTTGGTTTTCAACGCGTGTTTTCTCCAAGGAACTTTACTCGAAGTTTCCCTGCTCTCTATGGCATTAAGTTTATATCATGGTTGGGACAGTAGAGCTAAAGCAGGCTAATGTCCTAAATTTCTGCGGGATCCTAGTTTTCTCAGATGTTGCTATGGAAATCCTTGAGAAAAATGCGCGCTGAGCGCGCCTGGTGGATAGTAGAATGACGCCAGCAATTGTTGAAACTTCTGGCTAAAAAGTTAGTTTTAAAGTCGGGGGCAACAATAGGACCGAGGTTGTTCAAAAATGTTCAAATTTCCACCAATTACAAAATTGTGCCTCATAAATAAAATGACAATTGTGCGGGCTTGAGACTTGGTACGTGCAGCCTGAAATAACGGCCGGGAAAGCCATTTTCCGGGCCAATCTGGGGGGCTGGCACATCAACTGAAATCGTGTGTACGCTCCGTTTCAGCTCCAGACAAGGGCGCAGCCACTAGGGGTGTCGGGGGGTCATGACCCCCCAACCTTTTGGGAAGGCCCTTCCTCATACATAATGATTTTTTCACACACAAAATGTGTCCCATCAAGCTTCGGGGAACCCCCCACCAAATGACTCCTGACCCCCCAACTTTCAGAAGTGGCTGTAGCCCTTGCGCTCAGATAGTATATTGTGCGACCCTGAAAATGTCTGACCCCCCTTGTGCCCCCAAGACGAAAAAGTCTGGCGACCAGCCATGCTCTAGCAGCGCTCCTCTGGAAAATCCTAGGCTACGCAGCCGACGCCACTGAAGTCCGAAAAGTACCTAATTTCCTGCAAATCTGAGTGACCTTTTCTCTGAAACGTCCTCAACGATTCGGGCCACAAAATGATTGGGCTCCGTTTAGAAAGCCGGCAAAAATACCCCCATTTATTTCACAATGGGGGTTACATTAATTCCACCTATTGTCACTTCTGCTGATCAGATATAATGGCTAAATTAGGGGGGCTGGGTTCAATCTTAGTGCCACCCTGATTTACGTTCCACTGAATGTCAACTTGCAGTAGGTTTTGGTATCTTAGTTCGGAAATCACTTGCTCAGTCATATCTTCCATAAAAAATATGAGAGTGCGAGATCTGTTTGTTGCTATATTTATAGGCATATATTCTGCAGAGTGACAAACTCTTCAATGTTCTTTTCTTACCAAATTGCACATCCAGATTTATGGAAATCATGCATGATGTTCCAGGCGTGGTTCTGTTACTTGCTGCATTGGTAGCGCATCTCCCAGCTCAGCTGCAGCGGCGCGGTTCTAGAGTTTCATTTGGGAGAGGGGAGGGGGGGCGGGGGCCTTGGGGGGGGGGATAAAATAAAAACAGGAGTGGATGATGTTGGATTACTATCTAAGCGGAGCGCTACTATAGGTTGGCGCGGAGCGTGCCCGAAAATTTGGACTTCACAAACTCTCCAGAGGCCGGAAACGGCACTCCACGATTCTTTGTCTATCTTGCTGTGCCTACCTTGAAATATAATCTGTTTCTGCCAAATGTTCTCGTGAAAATTTTTCTGGAAGAGATAGTACTAAATATGATATCACATGGGGTTACTGCGATATAAGAATCCTTGTTGCGTGTCGTGGCCATTATGCAAATATGACATTTGATTCGTAATTGACCGAATGCACATTGTTCACGGGATGTTAGGCTCATAAGAATGTTAACCCAATGAGGTCATCAGATTTGCAGCATGTTCACTTGCCGCTTGAGGCCAGCCGGCGCGGCTCTTGACCTAGTCTTCAGGGGGAGGAGGGATTTTAGGGTTTGAAACGCAGAATAAAATTGAATGAAAGTTAAGTGAGTGTGCAGGTGTACATATATGTACAACCCTTACCTGATACAATAGAGGCATTGGCGTAGCCAGAGGGGGGGAACGGGGGCCATGGCCCCCCCCCAATCAATTCCCCCAATTTTTTTTTCAATTTTTGACTTAAGGACAACAACATTTTGCACGTATGGGCTCCTCCTTCCTCATTCGCTGTCAGATTGCTAGAATTCTCCTCTGACAGCCAATTTTTTGGTCAATTTCAAAACGTGTGCAAAATTTTCGGTCGCGCTTCGCGCGCAGTAATACTAGTTATAGGCAGTTTTTTAACCATTGGCGTTGGGGCAAGTTTCTGTGATCATAGAAGACATTTGCATACAAGGGGGGGGGGGTGCGTAGATGCCCCTGCAACATAATTTTTTTAATCTATTGTCACTTCATGTTGTTTCCCGCTGTCCTCGAAGCTCCCCAAGGTCAGATTAGCCCTTGAATTTTTCAATTGTTGGTCAATACCCAACCAAAATAGGCGGGGTGCAAGGGGGGGGGGGACTAGATCCCTCCCATGAGTTCGGAAAAAACAGTGGCAAAATGATTAAAAACCAAATGACACGTACGGCCTATAGTGGGTATATCATAGATGATATCCAAGCAAATGCGCAGAAAAAGTTGCGTGATTCTGCATCAGTAGTAACGTGGTGTTGTGATTCGGGAAAGTAGTTAGGTTTGTTTAGATTATTGCCAATTGTTGATGCTGTGCTATTAGTGATTAGCATCTGGTACACCCCGGCATCAGCGAAGACAGGGCCAATAAGAGGAGGGAGCGTGACTACCCCTCACAAATTCATACCAAGACAGTTAGATTCATGCGTCCAAAATGAGGGAGCCGAGAAGGATAAAAAAGTGAGACCGAATATACAGGCAAAAAATGATAAAAATTTCTTTTTTTTCGACGAAGGCGAACAAATTCAGGAGGAATTTTCATTCAAAACAAAGCAATTTTTGTTCGCGCGCTTCGCGCGCGGTAGTAATTTTCCATCATGCGGCTTTCAAGTTTGGGGATTTTTTTTAAAAAAAAGAGGCCCCCCAAAAATGAAAGAGTCCTGTACGCCTTTGATCTGAGCCTCGTGGAATTTGAAAATTTGACCACTATCCAGAACAAAGAGTTTTGTATAGGAAAAATGACTCTTCGAATATGGCAAAAGGTTGAACAGATTTCATTGAGGCGTTCCTAAAAATGCAAAAAAAAATCCAAAGGGGAGTGGGCCACCCCCTCCCCTTAGACCCCCCCCCATGGCCAACCCCAATCCGAATTCTGGCTAGCCAGGGCATAGAGGTCACGTAATAGCGGCATCGGTGCCCACAACTCTGTATATGGAACCATATCACAGGTCCAGTTTGGATCAAGGTGTGCTGTGATTCACAGACCTAAACGATGACAACTATCCAAATTTTGACCGTGGATTGACAACTCTCATACAAATAGGCCCCAGATTCCTCACCTATACTCGATCCTTGACCAATTTCAGTGCCTATTTAACCACTAACAATGTGTACGCACAGACGGAAATTGGGGGAAGCGTGGTTGTCGACTTTGACAGTTGTCACATCACTCACTCACTCAATCATGGGGCACATGCTGGAGGATCCGCCGCGTCTACCCGCCGTTTCCAGTCAACCGGCCTTTAAGGGCAAGCGTACCAGGCATGGGCATGACCCATCCCACCCCAATTCAGGTACCAACGAAGCTGCGCTAACCAAGAGCTACGAGGTCGTCTGGCAGGCGGCTCCAACCCCCCGGATCCGTACAGACAGAATCGGTGGACCGGATCTCGCAGGAAGGCGCGCCAATGCCCGCGAAGAAGCGCAGTTGTCACTACTACTGAACAAGCAGTATATGTACTCGACCTTACGAGAATATGAGGATGAGATAGCATTCCATTATTAATGACGCTATGTAGGTCAAAAAAAATGCGAATAGTATATTTGCAACATTAAAAATATAAAACACCCATCGGGTGTGAAAATATATATATATATAATTTTTTTTAACAGAAAAGGGGGGGGGGAGGGGGCTGTAAGACTGTTTTTAGGGGGGGCTTGCTGCCCAAACCCCCTTCCCCCTCCCCCTTCCCCCTCTCCCCCCCCCCCCCTCCGTAGTACCGCGCCGAGCTGCCGCTGGCAATTGCGAGGCAGTTTGCCTCATTCCTGTCCGACTAAGGAGATAAGGCCGTATTGAATGTGCATCCATGATCTCAGCCTGATATGAAAGTGTACTTAATGAAGGAGAAGAATGCACAAGTCAATACAACTCAATGGGCTAATTTAATAGCTGGAATAAAAACTGGATGCGTCATTCCAAACCGGAAGTCATAGGACTTTCCGTTTTTTAGTTATTATAGTCTTTGACGTTTGTGTATGTGAAGCATGTGTAAGTGTGGCGCCATATCGAATGCAATCCTCATCATGCAATAATAAAATGATGTCAACTTGCCACAACCCTGCAAACATTCTTTGTTTTTCTATTGAATTCAAACAATTATTTCACTTCGTAAAAGCATTTAGTCTATGGGAGAGATCGGCTGTAGTTGGATTTTAGGTGTTGATGTTAACTTTGGTGAGAGAAAGACAAACCGGAACTCTGCTAATGTTGACTTATTCAACACTGTAAACAATGAAATATATAACATAATTCCCTGTGTTGTCCATGTGTGAACGTCATGCGGTATTGCACAATTGGGAATTTCCCCCCAATTTCTCCCTGCTTATTGGCCAACTTTGGAGTCCAATAACTCCATATAGGAACATCGTATTGAAATGGGGTGGTTTGGACCTATGGATACAGTTTTATTCTCCACAATGTTGTACCATCCTGCAGTTGTCCTTTAAACAAGATAACATAATTAAAATAATATTAAAGCTGCCTTTCCAATGCACGCGGGCGGCGGGGGGCGGAGCGGGCGGGCGGACGGGCGGCGGGCGTTTTGAAGACTCGTTTCCAGGCACGCGGCGGGGCGGGCGGGCGTTTTCTCGGAAGGGCACGCACTCTTCTCACTTTTCGCGTGTATATGCGCTATATAAGAAACCGATTGTTAGCCTACTATCTAAGGATTGTTAGTATTATTATTGTTCATTATTGTATTATTTGGTAGGTTTAGTGTCGTTATCATTGTCGTTGTTGTTGTTGTTGGTGTTGTTGTTGTGTGTTGTTGTTGTTGTGTCGTCGTTGTTGTCGTTGTGTCGTTGTCGTTGTCGTTGTGCTTGTATGTCGTTCGCGTTTGTCGTTGTGTCGTGTGTCGTTGTTGTCGTTGTCGTTGTTGTCGTTGTCGTTGTTGTCAAAACACCGGACGGCATGACTAGGGTTAAACCTAAAAACGGTGTTATTTATGAAAAACCTTGTTCTGGAATGTCACGATTAGGTCCCACCATTTTTAAAATTCACATCGACAGTTTGGAGATTGAATTGGCAAAATACTGACATATAATCGGTTTTTTTTTTAAACATGTAAATATGTGTTCAAAGGTGTGTATGCGCCGTGAATATTTACACAATCTGTATAAAAATCTCATCCTAGTGTTGAAAACAGTTTTGAATGTTGTTTGGAAAATTATTCGAACCTAAAATTGTTCCCTCTACTCTCCATTATCCGGCCAAGCCGGTAAGATTGCAGGGAAATCCCCGGGAATTGATTGCGATACCACGCGGACACGCGGGCGGGCGGAAAAATCGCTAACATGACCGATCGAGAAACGCCCGCCCGCCGCCCGCCCGTCCCCGTGAATGGACACGGCTCCATTGAAAATAAAGGATGAGCGATTTAGACGGACGCCCGCCCGCCCGCCCGCCGCCGCCCGCGTGGCATGGAAACGCTGCTTTAGAGAAAATAGAGAAGTGGGCTTTCATTTTTGTTCAGCTTTTATGATGAAAGAAAGGAATACCCCAAATGAATGTCTGTGAATGACTTATTCATACTATCTTGCAGTATTGGCTTTAGGTGTTACGTCGTTTCAAATAAAAAAGACACCAAAACAGCATGATTTAGATCAAACGTATATACTGTAAAATTGCTATAAATGTTACAGACTCCATGTTGCGATACAACAATAACATATTTTGAAACCTGGATTCCCTTGTTTGTTTACAACACTTCATCACTGAGTGGAAGAGGGTGTTACGTACGTTTCAAAGGACACCAATTTTTTTTGTCTTCGAAAACGTACGTTATAATCTCCACTTAGTTGGTCAAGTATTGTAAAATGCGAGGAAACCAAATTAAAACATTTTCTTTCCAGTGTTTTGGTTCGTCCCACCTACGGGAGTCGACCTAACCCCTACGACTGCAAGTCCGATACGCTACCACGTGACCACAGTGGATGGTCACTGTGGCGGGACAGGGGCTCCCTGGGGTGAGGCATCATAACGACTCGGTCTCGATCATGGCACTGGAAATTCACCGTAATGAAGAAAAACTCGCATTTCTAGATGGCGGGGGGGGGGGGGGCGGTGGTGTCGAAGGTGGTGACCACCCTTTCCCCGCGGGCTCTCCCTCTGCGGGATTTGCTGTCTCGTCAAAACAATCTATATGCATTATCATTCTTCCTAAATACATTCATTAATAACTACCATTTTGCAGATGGCCCCAGTTTTATAACTGGGTGCATATAGCTCACAACGCTCAGTAGTGTGCGTTTTTTTCCGCCATCTGGAGGTTTTGTAAACCCAAAATTTTTTGACAATCTTTTACATATGTGTATTAGTTTAAAGGAAAATTTTGGTTCATGTAAATCTAAAAATTATTAGGATGAAGCTGGGGCAACTGTACAATCCCCGTTTTAATTGTAAACTGACAAATTTCTGTTAACATCTCTGCAGACTTGCAGACAGAAAATGTATAATAACAAAAATCAGCAAAAGACTTGAAAATAAGGATAGCGTAGAATCCCGTGGAAGCTTTTTCGAGTCGTCCATTCCATGAAAAGAGACCATTATTTCTGACAGCCTTTTATAATAAAATTCAATGGCCATGTAAGTGAACCCCCTCCCCCCCCCCCCCCCCCCCCACAAAAACACTCTGTCATTCATAACCTCAACAACCTAATCTCCATAACATCTGTACAGTATTTGGAATTTTGAATGATTTTCAGCTGTCAAGCTGTCTATGGGTCCATTGCAAGGGGAAGCCAATTACTCTAACATTCTTTTGAAATTGCTACATTTTACAGAGACAGCTCTCTGTAGAACAAAATTTTACCGATACTACTATGAAAGCAAACTAGTGCAGTCAAGATCGCCATTGGCACTACCAGTTCTATTTTCATGATTTTTGGCACTGACTCATTCGCCATCTGACCAGTGCAGTGCTGTGGCATGCCGGTGCGACTGCTACATACACAAACTCAGTGTATACAGTACCTACACGTAGAGCTTTATTCGCTGGTCGGCACTCGGTACACAACACGTAGGCCTGAAAGATCCAAAATAGTGCTTGATATGCGAATATAATTCTGATGCTTACGATCGTGCCCCGTGATGAAGTGTGGAGATAACATAAATTAATGCTAGAATTATAGCCTCCAATAATTTCTAATAATTTGGGAAATAGAAAATGGGTTTTTCTGTTTTTGGGAAGTGGGGGCGAATGATATTTTTCGCCCCCGGTTGTGAGTGGGGGATGGGCCATGGGCGTCAATCCTGGGGGGGGGGGGACGGGGGGACGTCCCCCCCCACCTTTTGATGAGCTCTCCCCCTTGACTTTCATTTTTTTTTTTCTCACACAGTAATTTTTTTGGCGGCGAAGGTCATGGTAGCCCCCCCCCCCCCACTTCTGAAGATGGATTGACGGCGTATGGGGATGGCGCCCCCCACCCCCCCCCCCCGGTTCCTACGCCCCTTGCATTGCGAGTGTCTTTTCGTCTCTTCGAAAGTGTCAATTTTGTGATCAAAATTCCTGTCAAAAGGTCAAAAACTGTCCAAAATCGAGTCTAAAACCCTCATTCGGGGGCGGTCTCGGGCGCGGGGGTTCCGGGGGGCCATTTTTGTGTAGTTCTCACTCGCAATCGGCCCATTTCGGATAATATTCCGCCTGCTTTAGGATCCGCGAAACTGGTCTATTTATCGTGTTACTAGTAAAGTCGTTCGAGAAGCATGTCCACTTTTAACCGCAGGTTCCTCCGAGAACGTCCAGGTATACTGTACGTGTAACATAGGCCCGCCAGTGCTAGTGTTGGGTCAGTTCGCGCCCAAGTTCAGCTTGATCGATCTTCGATCCATGTTGAGTTTTGAAAATGGCCGCCAGCAAAGAGGGGTTCTTCGAGTAAGAATCCTGCGTCTTCAGTGGGTGTAATCACCGATGGTCGACCCCCAATCGAAGGGAGAAGACTTTCCTGTGGACGGACATGCAAGGTCGTCCTCTTTCTCTTTCTCCGGTGTTTTCGATTTGGAATTCATCATCTATTTTAGGTCTGCATTTCAGATTTCCGTAGTCGAGTAACGCTACACAGTAGGCCTAGGCCTAACAATAACAATCATTACAAGGTGTCCACTACACCACAGGCGCTTGTAAACGTTCGCCTAGCCTACATAGGAGTAATAATATTTATATGACCAGGTACGACCCTCCCAGGAGCGAAACTGTGTCCCTGTGCTGTAGCTCCATGAGTTGAATTTTTTAAAAAGGGAAAAAAAATATATAAGGAAAATATCTTTTAGGCCCCCTTCTGATTAAGCTTTGGGCATCTCAATTAAATATCCAAAAAGACCAATTATTGTAGTTAAGAAGAGGTTGCGAACCATTCATATTTCCCCATATTGGTATTTGGCAGGTGAGATTACCAATCTTTCCCGTATTCCAGTCAGGAATCCTCATAACTGCTGTCACTTGTGGTTTGTGTTATGAGTTGCCACTCTAAGCAACCCTAAATATCATGCGATTTTCCATAGTAATGTCTTGCATCAAGTTGCATGTGCCCATATACTAAGGGATCGCCAAATGAGCCCTGAGTGTCAACACTTCTGTTCACAAAACTATTTTCAAAACAAGGCAGGCCTGGGAAAATCAGGTGGTGATTTTCCCCAATCATTACGAGCCTTGCTCCAAAATTTACGTACCTGAATGCCCGGGTCTACTCAAGTTCAGTTCGGGCTACTAGAACTTTGCTGCAGCTGCCCTTCGGGCTAGTGATAAAATTCAGTTTAAGTCTAGGGCCTAGGCCACTAAAAATAAAAAAAACTAGACTGATCTAAAAAACTCCTTCAAATGACTGTTTCATTAAGCGGCCATTCCCAGCTCCCCCCGCCCAAAAATATTAACCGTTTTTCGTTAAGTTGGTCCTGTAGTTTTAGCCTTGAGCCCTGTTTATTCTTAGTGTGTGTACCGTTTTGCACAGGCCTAGCTTGTCGCTGACTCGCGACTGTGTGTGTCCGGTACCCTACAATCACACATGGATATGTGTATGAAACGGAACTACTCATTCGGCTGAGTTACGCGACGATGGTGCGCCAGCAAGCCTATCATGATCACAACCCAAACGTCACTGTGCTACGCAACTAGTAAAACATAACCGATCAGGTGGCCTTCGGCTTATGAACTTTTGCTCTGCTGCCGACTTGCATTTCCTAGTATCAATTTTCGTAACACTTTTATGAACAAACATTTAATCGATCGCAAAAAGTCTTGCCATCAAAGAAAGTCCCCCCCCCCCCCCCCCCCGTTCCAATACATAACAAAAATACATATTTGTGATTCTTATTTCGTAATTATTTAAGCTTCTCAACAAACATTGGTCGTGGATAGAAATAAAAAAAGGTGTGTAATTATTTATACAATAGGCTATACATTGTTTACAACTTTGTCAAGAATCAGATTACCATGCCTAAAACGGAAATATAATGTGTCCATTTTACTATCGCCATACTAGCCCGCGAGCGGTGGGAATCGTCAGGGCTCGAAAATCCTATGCGAGGTACCCGGGGCTTCCCTTCCTGCCGTCGGGCTACTGGATTTCAGTTCCGAATGCCGTCGGGCTACCGCGCATCTGTAATTCTGTATGGTTGCAAAGTCCCTATTAACGGAGCCCAGATTATTGCCAACAGCCCAACACCTAGGATTATGTGTTTATTTTCGCCGTCCAATCCGCCGCCCGCGTACATCGCAGCTCAATCCGCACCCTGTTGCCATGATAAAACTGCCCCCACAATTGTGTCGTGTACTTGCATTATTTGCCGAATATCCCGACCGCTGCGAACATCGCAGCTTTATCGTGCCAAAATAATAAAACTGCAATTCAAAGCTGTATGTTGCTTACTCGCCCAATGCCGTTGCACTAGTTTCAATACATAGCCCTGTTTTGAACCCGTGGTCATTCAACCTGCCTTACTGTGGACTAGCATTCTGACATGCAGTCCCACTGTAATGTACAGTGCCGTTACTCATACCAAGTCGGCCATTCCTATTGACTTGGTACAGGCCTCCGACAGCAGACCTTTTTATCGCCCAACATTAACTCTAGTGAGTTCTAAGCTAACTCTGTGATTAAGGCCTTGGAATTAGTAGCGAAATCCGTCGCTCTAACCTCGATCCTCGATACGTGGAATGCAATTCGCGTGGCCTAACATTCTCATGAATGAATCAATCAGGGGTGTATAATTGGGCAA
Organism: Sclerodactyla briareus; assembly: GCA_026419785.1. Classification (NCBI taxonomy): domain Eukaryota; kingdom Metazoa; phylum Echinodermata; class Holothuroidea; order Dendrochirotida; family Sclerodactylidae; genus Sclerodactyla; species Sclerodactyla briareus. Next base: position 28,871 of record JAODTK010003566.1, on the reverse strand, counting down.
TTGGTGGGAAGAAAATTATACATAAAGGTTTAGCGCAATCCTTGTTGCCTTTAAGGCCTTATTTTAAACTGTGCCCTTGCTTCAGTTTTCTAGCTAAAAATAATCACAAGTTACGTTAGGGCTTACTGCACTTGCCACTACATCGACCTGTTTGTGCTGGGCCGGCCGGCTGGGCGTGCATATTTACGTATGGAAGAATGTCTTACAATTCATGCTGCCTGCGAAACAGCATGACATGTGGTCTCATGTATGTGCTGTTTGTTCATACCTCGTTTTTCATAAATCTTTTCAACTATCGCATACAAAACGAGAACTACAAACATTTATTATACAAATATATAATTTGGGGGCAATCTTTTGACTTAAAAGACGTATTTATAAAAGTGCACAGCATGGCAATAGAATACAGTGACGTGCAAGTATGCAGTGTAATATAATACTCTAGCATTATTTTAGGCAAGCGCGAATACCGGTACCGGCACCGATCTGGTGCCAGGGGCAATCGTAATAACCGGTTCCAAAAAATATAGTTGACCACGCAACCCTAGCCCACGTTAATCTCCACGAGGCCAGGACAACGTGGCGGAAATGATGGGGAAAAGGTCCCAGGTCGGAGAATAGCAATTGGTGGAATTTGCACCATGCATGAGCAGGCCCCACAAATCGCAAGTGCAATAAGAGAGTGGGGATAAAGGGAATGATCAAGAGGTCAGTTCAGGGTTGTTGTTTTTTTGCATTCAAGTAACTTTTAACACCGGTAAATTATGGCCACCCAGTACCTCTTCGGGCTACTAGATTCAGCCACTTGGGACCCCGAAGGGCTACTAAATTCAAAATATTGGTAGAGCACTGTGGGATCGGCCTAATAAATTTCATCGGGATAGTCAAATTTCTGTTCGTGCTAGTGGAAGTCCGAGTTAGAAGCCCGACGGACAAATGCTGATCAGGTGATATTTCGAGCACTGTTACGGGCAAAATCAGGCTTGTAAGTATATACTTTATACTTGCTGAAGTTAACATTGTAGTGGATTGGAATGCTCTTGAATGATTGTTTGAAGGTTATGAGAGGGCTGTGTAATCGGAGGGAGAAGTTGGATGCATGAGGTGACGGATTTCGTACTTTAGTGGGAAGGTGCTACAGTAAAAATTCTTCTGATAGTTGACTAGTCCGGACAAAAAGATCTGGATTATGAATATGGTTCCTGGCAATGATATAAATACTGTACAGCAGGTAGCCAAGCGTTAATAGGACTTGGAGTTCCTTTTGTTTTGTGCAGAATCGTTGTCAATGTATTTTTGTACGTTTGTATAATTTGATGGATCAAAATATAATGGAAAATGAAATGGATTATTAGGAGGACTTGATCAATAAATGGTGGATTCGCGTTAAACAGATCTTAGGCTCAAAACCAGATGTCTTATGGGCACCGTGTACGCTCTTAAGTGTGTTCAAATTGTCTCACATATTTACAAATTGTAGAGTACGGTCGAGTTGTCCCGCGCTCATTTTACACAGTAATGTATTGTCATGCGTTGGTACCTCGTTTTAGGACAGTGACACCTTAACAACATAACATGTGCAGGTCGGGTGAACCGCCGACGTGTAATCCGCAGAAATGCCTTGTGTTGACTGTTTTGAAGGAAAGCATGCTCAAATTTAGAATCAGTGGCGGAAGTGACGTACCCGTTCTCCCTTCATTGTTCATTCTACACAGTGACAGGGTATTATCACAAGGTTAGGGTCATTGGACACTTGTAATTCCAGGCACTATTCTAAATTCTTACCGGAAAAGCCATTGAAGTTGTATGTCCAATTTGACTCTGTGACTTGATATGCCCTAGGCCCGACCTGTGGCAAGACCAACTGTAGTTCACATCTCCAGTTTTGTTTCAAATCCGACAAAGTTAGGAAAATCTGAATAAACGCAAAATTTGACTCTGGTTTACCTTGAAATCACCGTCAGTGTTTCGGGACCAGTTTTTGTCCCACCCACCCAGTTCATGTAAATCGACAACTCGTTTTTCAAACTGCCAAATAGCGGGCAGCAAACATGAAGTGACGCCCACTTTCGAACTCAATCCGAGATTTTGCTAGGACGGACATGGTACCAAGTCAGATCGAAAGAGTTATTACGCTAACGCACTAAAGTTTCTGGACGGCGGAGACGGCGGCCACACCCCAAAAACCCTCATAATGATAACAACGTAAGGCTTAGGCCTCAGTCGCAATTAGAACTTAAGGTGTGTTTCTTTCAAAGTTCGTGACTTTGGTAATGACCAGGTAGAGTGAACACAAGCGTACGTGATTCCAACTATTGTGTTAGCGTCACAAGCCCTCTTGGTTTTGTCCGATCTACAGTTTTCGACTAGGTTTCAAATGTGGGGGGAATCCCCCTCACAATTTTTTCAAAGGGGATTTTGAAATCAAGAGGGGGGGGGGAGATATTCAGAAAAAGATCAGCGAATTTTATGGTACCATGCATACCGCCGAGCATTGCCACGTTTTTAACAATAAGTAAGATGTTTTGCTAGAGGTTACAGCTCCCTGTTTGTTTGCCCATGTTTGTCTCCCTGACCCTCTCTCCAATCGACGCTTTCAAACTATTCTACACAGTATTACACGTAGGCAGTGGTTACTGGGGATTACTGCCACCCCATGCCATACCGTTCCTGCGTCCAGTCCCATAGCTACCTGACTGTCGCCGAAGGGCAAATCCTCTTCATGGCAAAATTTGTCTGGCCCATGAGTGTTTCTTTCCAGGCAAAATTGTATTTTGTGTGAATAAATAAGAAAACAAAAATGATAACTTTCAATGGCAATTACTAATTCCCACAAGTAGCCAGCAGTATGCCTAATCTACTGAACTTGCTAGATTCTGTACAAGGGACCAGGCCTTAGCCTAGATCAGAAAGTACTATCTGGAGACACCTTGGCAAATAACATATTCATCTTTTGTGAATGTGTTTGTATCAACCCATCTACATGCCTGTTTCATTATTGCTTATTTTCAAATGTTTTCCAGACCATCGGGCGTCAACAGGTGGGGGACGGGGGGGACAATGTCCCCCCCCACTTTCAAAAGTTGGGGGGGATATCACTATAGCGTTTGTCCCCCCCACTTTTCCGACGCGTGATAAAAATATAGGCACACATGCCCAATTTTTGTATCCCTCTAAAACGATCCATTTTTGTCTACCCAAACATATTTGCGTTTGTTGTCTTATCCTAATTCCAGTGTCGAACCCCCCAGGCGAAGATCTGGACCCGACTAGGGCCGAGTGGAAGGATTACCCATGCTTCATGCCTAGTTCTCGAATTTTAAATCGAATAGTCCAAAGTGCATAACTTTTCAAGTGATTCTCGTGCAACTGCGTTTTTCTTCCAGGTGTTGTAGGCTAATATGCTATGTAATGCGTCGAATCATTTCGTTCCCTCGATTAATTTTAGAAGCCTTGGGGGGCATATGCCCCCCCTCCCCAATTTTTCTGAAGATTACCTCAGTCATCTCATAGAGCGAAGGCCATGGGCAGTAATGATTCGCAATCGGTGGCACTATTACAATAATATATGCTAATTGTCCAGGACAGATCCTTGGGGTTTCGCGCTTGTTTCCATAAGGGCTTGTAAGAACCTTTTGGCGATTTGACATATAATCTTCCAGTGATAGATGATTAACCAATTAGCACTGTGCCGGTGAGGCCGTACGATTAGATATTCTAGAGAAGGCTGTGTCATGGTCGATAGTGTCAAAGCGGACTCAAGTCTAAAGGACTAGATGACTCGTGTGGCGTTATCATAAAAGCCAAAAGGACTCGTTCTGGACTTATAACAAGTGTTACCTCCACGAATGGTCAGATCTGTAATCTGATTGGGTCGCGGGCAGTAAGCCGTGGGTGTAAGATGCAGTTTTCTGGTCCCGGCACAGCACGCTCAACTATTTTCCTCAGGAGGGCAATTGAGATCGGTCGATAGCTGGATAGATCATCCGCCGGTTTTTAAAAAGGTTGTGTTTCTTGCTACGAGGACAATGATGACTGGCTTGAGACTGCGGGAAGTGTCCATAGTGAAGACTGTTGTTTAACGATGTGGGTGATTAGGGTGAGTACAGCAGATTGCACTGCCTTCAGGAGAGCAGTAGTATGGGGTCCGAGCTACATTATGCTTTTGATGCTGATTTGACTATCTTCAGTTGTCGCTCTTTCCGATCTCACGTACTTGTTCGATCGATTCTATGGATGTCGTCACACTCTCCGCAATGCATTTCACAGCCAAGTTCGTCCTTTTAGTGACGGATTTTGTCCCGAAAGTAGTCTCCCGAATGAATGTGACAGTTTAATCGGCAGTTTGTGAGTTGGCAGCGTGGGTAGCTTCATTATTGGGTGAGAGATTTCACCATTCGAAAAGAACCTTGTTAATCAGAGTTGCTCAACTTATCCTGGTAATATCTTGCACTTTCCGCACGGAGAAGTTGATTATAAGATTTGCATTGCTCATTATACCTCTCTTAACATGCATGTGTTCATGACCAGTTCTACAAAATCACGGGAAAAACGTAGCTATTGCGATAAAATATAGTGTTTTCTTCTCGCAACTCCTGCAGTGTTATGATGTCTGAAACACAATGATTAGTATGCTACTTTTGCCTGAAGTACCGAGTTCGTGACTGGTTACAGTGCAAAATGTGCTATTCTTTGTGGAAACCCAGTGCGGGAACTTTCCCGCACTAATTTATTTTTGGGCGGGATTTTGAGTTGGTGTGCGCAGTCCCGCACCTAGTGTAACACTGCTGCCTCTACGCTGCAGTGTTATAGGCTAGGGCTCGGCTGTAACCCGTTACGAGGTTTCAAAACGCACAGTCACTCGATCTTAATCACTATCATCACCATCAACTTAACACGCTAAGAGGCTGATTTCGCGATTGCGCACACAAACTCAAAGTCCGGCACAAACAATATGTATAGTCCTTGGCTTATTGTACTTCTTACTCAGGCAAACTACAGGGGATGAATTTGTCAGTGATGAACAACCTTCTAGTATATTTTTTCCTGCAAAAAACATGTTTTACAGTAATAATTTTGATTATAGCTCAATAACGTTGTCTCTATAACTTGGTAAAACCCGTGACTAAAGTTTAGGCATAGCTCGGTCAGAGCATTAATTTTCACTGAAAGGAAAGTATAGGCTACTGTCTCGACCATCATTCTGTCCCTACTATCATGACTTAAGTGCAATATATATTGCAATAAACCGACTCAGGTTATATACGCACCATACTGACTGATGCGCGCTTAGTGAAACAAATGCTAATCATTTTCCCCATTTTCGGACTCCCCTGATATGCACTCCTATATGAATAGCAACTCCCCCGTCCTTTACTCCGCCAAATAAGATCCGCCTCTCCCCGGTGTAATATTCTCCTTCATCTTTTTGTGAATATACTTCCATCTTTTCTGCTGTTTTGGTGCAACTGTGAATATTTACTCACAATCAGTCATTCAGGAGCACTGCCTGGAAAGCACTCCTGCACCTACCCAACACTTCAACTCACCTGACCCCCTGATTCCCCGAGGTAACTACGGAGCTTGCCGCAGCCATGAGCTCGGGGAATGGCATGAGGAGCGAGCTGACCCCGTTCCCCTGTATCCCTCACCAACAGCACGGGGAGGGAGGCATGTCATATGTGACTCAGACATGGATAACACCTTGGCACCACTTGGCATGGTGTCCACCACAAGACTATGACACCTCTTTCTCCAGACTCATGATTCAATTTAGTAATTTCTTGAGATTCTTGGGAAGTTTTTACTGTAAAAGAACTTGGTCAGTACAACAGTTTGTTTCCCCGAAATTCAGGTGTGCGTTGTCCACATGTCTTCTTTCACCTGTCTTGGTTTTAGGGAGAATCTGTTGTATGTTTCTTGACCATCAAGCATCTAACAGCTCGACTTATTGCTACTAATAGAAATATTTCAAATTTTCTCTCATCCACAGCAATATTATCTGGTCATCTGCATGGTGAGTACCATTTTTGCAATTGTTCATTTTTGTCATTATGCTCAATTTCAGTAGGACTTGTTCTCCGTCTATGGCCGACATGATCAAATTCAATAGTAACAATTTTCACAACACTTGGTAGACATCATAGACATGCTGTATAGTCGGGCTGGCAATCCTATGGCCACTTCTGAATTTGTTATCAATCTGCTCCTTGACAACATCAAACCTTTGTAATTTTGCAACCAGATAATGTACAGACATTATTAGTATTAGTATATAAATATTATATCAGCGCTAATCAACTCTTTTTCGACCTCTTAGATCGGGGGGTGGAAGCCAACTCTATACCGTGACAGAAACAACTGATTGCAAATATGACGAGACTAGCCTTAGAGAACCCACTTGGTTTACAAGGAAAATTGTCAGTCAAGTTAATACTCTTCTTGGTGTTATAATGTTAAAAGAATAGAAATCATTCAAATCACCTTTGTTCCAGTTTATAGCATGTTTGGTTGGAAGATATGGCTTCCTCCTCGAATTCATATAATTTGGGGATTTTGGCAACTGGCAACCTTTTTATGACGCATAAATCTACCAATATCAGGAAAAGTAAGAAAACATATTTCTTGACCTTTCCCAAAAATTGTAAAAAATTATGACGTCATCAAATGTTGGCCATTTTGGAAACTGCCAACTTACAGTAGGCAGTGATAAAGTATTAATCTTTAAAAATTGTAACTTTATAACCGAACTGCTATGACCCTGAAACAAAGTTTGATTGCATGATTTCCAATGCACAATCATATGACTTTAAATATTTTTGGCTGACGCGTCCTTTAATTCAGTATAAACATTTTCCTCAAACTTGGCAAAACATTTGTTGTAAAGGTCGATTGAGGCTGTTATTAAACCCCTCTTCCTGGCCAGCGTCCTCAATCGATAAACATGAGGGATTCATCTGAATGATTCTCTACAGCATTAGAACAAAAAAAAACTGACGAAGAGGAACTCCAAAAGTTAGAACATTAAAAAAAATTAGGCATTAATTAGTCCGGGTGGACTCGAAAAGCTTCTATATAGTTTAACTTTCGTTCTAAACTTCTGCTAAGGCCAGCAACCTCTCTTGCTCTTGGACATCCGTCCATCTGCTGTCACTATAAACTCTTGAGTCCCTTACCTGCTCTTTTCTCTCTTTGCAGCTATCATGTGTCAACCATGTTTGAGCATGACCGTACTTCTCACACCTCTCGATCTAGAGCGGGAGATGACTTTCAGGACTGAAATGGTAAAAATTCTCTCTCACTAATATGAAATATGCATCTCTTCCTGTCACGAGCCCTTAACAGCATCCAGCCCCTGCAATCCAGCGTATTGACATATGGGATATACGCGGCTATGTGGAATATCGAGTTAACGATAAGTCATGTTTTCGTAGTCCTGCATAATGCCACACATCATCTAGGTATTAATTACTATTGAGTACAAGTTACATATCTTGACATTCTGCAAAACTAGTACAAAATCTATTAGAACCATGTGCTATGGAGGCAGATCAGTATAACTAAAAATGGACTGAACTGAATTCTTATCTTACCACAAATATTAATGTTAAAACAGAACTTTTGGATGGTTGGCATTAAGACTTTCTGAGTGCACATTCTGAGGTAGTGTTCAAACCATTATGCCAATATCGGATGTTACGGATTACCGATTATTTTTCCTATAATCGTTCCATACCGATCCCGATTATTCAAGTCGGCACATTACACGTTCATATATCATTGCATTCACGTAGGCAACTTGCCCGAGATAAGTGCTTCCCATCCTATAGACCTACAGGTTAGTCATAAATCAGCTTTAGTTTCATAGTCAAGATCCTTATCCCTTTCCGTGTCTCGTTCCTTCTTATGTGCAATGCACTTAATGTTCTGTCGGGTGCGGGCCATTCGGCTCCCGGCGAGAGACACAAAATATTAAGTGCCAGCTTTCGAAATGTGATTCTGATGAAGCTTCCCAATACTCCTGTCTGTACATCAAATCAACAGTTTCGAACGTGTGTATCATATGTAGTGCTGTCGCTCTCGGCCCACACTTTAAAGTCGTATGGGTTTTTTTTTACCATTGATCCCTTTGGTTACGACCAAAACGCTCGAAATGTTGCTTTTTAGTGCGTGCCCGTGCCGCGTTGCGCCGATCTTGTCGCACAAATTATTGCTTGTGGCTTTCGTGACCACGTAAACCTCTTTTGGTACTCAATGCCTGAACGAATTGATTGATTCACCCTATTCATTCTCACTGATACATCGACCTTCCGGCATAATCTGTATCCCCTTATTTTTAGCATGATTGCTTTAGCACATTCACAAATCATTCAGGCCTTGTCTTGCTTCGGTGTCCATGCCGATCGAGGCAATGGTTATGTGTCGCATAGGGCCATTCTATTTGTACTCTATGTCATAATGTACAGTGACTGCTTTGATGCACAGCATATAGAAAACCGGTTAGTTAAGGCTGAATGAACGACGTTTTGTGAGTTTTATTTATCGGGGAGGCTGGTTTCGGAGGGGTGGGAGTGCCAACCATGTGGAATTGCAAGACAGTGTTTCCATGGTGTGATTTTGGAATGTGTGGTTCAAATTTTGATCGGTAATGTTGCAATTCCTGCTGCCCATGTGGTATGGGTAATCGGATCTCGTGATCGGACTAGATGAGCTATTTACTGATTCCGATTATGCCATAATGGGACGATTCCGTAATCGTTGAACACTAGTCTGGGCACATCTCATGAGGTGTCTTCAGGCAATGGATTATAATTCTTAAGTCTGACGACAGTCCAGGAATCTATGCAGTCATGACAGTATGTGTGTTGTGACGCCTGGCTTGTGGACACGATAATTGACCCCACCTGGAGGATCAAGCGCTTCTTGGTATGTGGGTCCCATGATGAGTACATGATCCCTAGTGGTTTAGGGTCAGGTCAAATAAGGAAAACTGAAATGTCAGCAGAGGTCACAGTTCAAAAACCTTGGGAAAGATACGTCAGAATGCTTGGTTGGCCAAGACTGAAATTTGCCAGTGCCTGTCTCAGGGAGGAAAAGAACCATATCTTTTTGGTGTATAGTGGGATCGTTCTTGGTGAAAATTGAGAATTGGCCAATTTCTTTTTCTGCTTTTGTGAACACAATAACTTGACCCTCCTGGATGAATCAAACTTATACTTGGTATGCTGGTTCCTCATAGGTGAGACATCGATTTCCTATGTTTGGGGTCAGGCAAGGTCATCTGAATTCAGCAGCGAGTAGTCAAGAATTTGGTCGGATCCAGCTGAAAATTGTGAGCAATGCGTTCCCAGGAGAGTCCAAGATCCATCTTGTTTTTGTTGTTAGATCAGGGTCAATTTTGGGAGAGAAGGAGAAAAGAAAGCATCACAAGTCTTTTGACGTTCTGGGGTTATCATCTTTCTTTTCCCATTATTCCTAAATACTTCTGGATGTTTGGCCTTGCAGGGATTTTACTTCTCTTACTACAAGAACAAGGACCACTAGGCCAAACCATCGGTTTTTTGAGGGGTTAAAGCTGCCATGTACGATTACTAGCGTAGAATACCCAAGCACGGTCAACGCACTGAAGAGGTTCAACATCTATCAAGTAGTGTTCAAATTGCTTGAACCCCTTGCCGTCCTCATACCTGAACAATGCCACCCAGCCTCTCTATGTACCTTACATTCCATTGTTCATAGTGCGGAGGCTGATCGGCTAGATACATGAAAGAGTCACAGGAAAATGCCTGTGAACGGGTTTTTCTCTAATTTGACTGTGGTGTGATTGCAACTGAAAGCTATAGAAGTTTATCATCTGGTCACAGGGCTTGTAAAATGTGTCTTGTATAGATCATGTAGTTTGGGGGCATGAACAGTTTTATGGAACAGCCTAGCACCCTTCCTCTCAGCCATACACACACGCCCAGAATTAATGTCCAACGGCAGGTTGTAATGTTGACCAATTAGATCACTGTGATTATTTACCTATGTATGTACATGAACTTGTTTCAGGGGGCCAGCCACCTGTACACGGAAGAAAGCATGTCTTAGTGGTTTACTCCACTCTCCCTTCCTCTCAGCCATCACACAGCAGAGTGATTTCTACAAATTGGAGAGTGTTACATGAATGTTGGAACATTTCAGGCCGCCTGATTTTTACACATGACAGTACATGTTACTTTGTTCAAAGTGGCCAGTAACCCTACAAGGCATGCTGGGATAATTCTTCACCAAATTTGCTACAGGTGTAGAATCAGTGTGCTGAAGGACTCGAGTCCATTCGCGTCTCGAGACGGTCTCGCGTCACTTTTTTTTCAGGGACCGGACTCGGGCTCGAAGTTCATGACTCGGAATCGGACTCGACCCAAGGACTCGGTAACTCGGTTCCGAGTCCTGAGTCCGAGTCCTCTATTTTGACAAATACAGAACGTGATTTAGCGATCGCTTACAAAGACAATGAAAATAATACGCACGACGATCTACCAAAAGTAGCCCAAGCTGTTCCCCATACTTCCGACCTGCCCGAATATATAAATCAAGAGGGAAAGGAAATTACATCATTCTCACACGCTCGCATGTTTTGCGGTCACTTAATCAAGTATGAGTAACAGATACATGCTAACGTAAAACGATACTTTGTGCCAAAAGTTTTTAGTTAGAAGAAAACTGTTTGTATTATAAATTCAGCATTGGACAAATATATCCATACTTATTTTGAACCGAATCACTGAATGTGATACATACACCGAACGTTACAGGGATTATTCCTGTTTATAATGATACATACAAACCTGGGAAATCATGTTTTCGGAAGATTTATAGCCTAGCTTTCATCTCACATGTGCCAATTTATGTTAGGATACTTTCTAACCATGCGCTTCTCATATCTGTTATCGTAACTGACAGCGGGTATTCTACTTTTGTGCCTACATGTAAATCAATCGTGAATAGATAATGCGGACGTTACGGAGGCGTTTTGTAATTCTCTATAAGTATGGGGTACACTTGCTTCTGCCCCCCTCGCGAACATTTGCCACGCTCCCCCCGTAACCCAAGTTCGATATCTTTCGATCGATATGCGTCAGCTCAATTTATCATGTGGCATTTGCATATATAACGAATAGTGGCGTAGTGAATAGATAATGTAAGTGAATTAAAAGACGTGATTCACAGGGAGGCCGGAACCGGGATTGGTTCAATGATGAAAAGAAAGCTCCATAAAAAGAAAGTAGATGAAGGTGGAAGAGAGCACTTTCATTCTCTATGCTTTCCAATACTAGATAATGCATGGACATCGCTTATTTTACCGAATTTATTTTCAAATAATAATGTCATATTTTTTATGGAATGGCCTGTACGCTCCAGGCAGTCCAGGCCTACAAGACACCACCTTTGCACCCAAAGTATAGTCATTTTTTCCCTGTACATCTCAGCTATCAGATTAAAATCATTAGCTTGATATTCGGCACTTGTCATGAGGTATGACCAGCCCAGTACTCTATTTAAAGTTTTGTTATGTCAGTATATTGTCGATCAGTAGCCGCGGCATTCAAAACCCACATTGCCCGGTATATAGCAAACAATACAGCTGTTGTTAGGTTTTGCCCTAAATTTGTTAAATAGTACAGTCAAATTTGCATTTGGACTCGAGACCGGACTCGGACACCTGTTCTCGGAGCTCGGACCTCTGAGCCGATGACTCGGATACTGAGACTCGGACTCGCATTCGGATTGAGAGGACTCGACTCCAGCACTGGGTCACATGACCATGATGTAGTACTTGGTTGTACAGACTTGTACTGCAGAGGAAAAGCTTGAACCTATTGCCTCTTGTTTGATGCCCAGGAAGGTAATAGCTGCCAGTGATGCTGGGAGAGTGAACCAGCAACTCTTATATGCTGTAAATAAAAACCCAGAAAGGGGGTAACTTGAGCTCTATGATAATATCATGTGGAGCATTGTATCCCAATTCTGGTATCAAGTTTAAAATCTACGGACTTGGGTCCCAGTCCATGTTATGCTTATTCCTGTTTTGCAGTTTTGAGGGGTAGGCTCCTTGTATCTTGATGTCTACATGCTAATAATAGCCACCTCTTTCACGCTGCTGCCCCTATGAAAGTACCATTGTCCTATGCGCTGTTCTGATGGAGGTCTCCAGCTGAAGAGAATGCAGCATGAAGGTGTGGACTTTAGCCAGTTCCTTCCCTCCAGAAACAGCACAGTCTTAAAATCTTCATATATTGGGACATAAGTCACCTTTAAATTGACCCTTAATGAGCTCTGATGACTTTTGAATACTCTTCAACATTTTCCCACTCAGGTTTTAACTGTGTACCAACTTCCATGTATAATTTTGTAATTTGGCATAAAATATGCGTACTGAGCCTCAATGGGCCTTGCAACTTACTTTCCAATGTACATTTTGTACCATGTGTTCTGCTGCATATCATTGGATTTCCATGATGGTAAACTGAACCAGGATTTCGATTGTAAACTCTACTGATTTGTCATTTATTCATTTGCATTTTATCTCATATCGATTACTGTGATAGCCTATATAATAATCTACCATTCTTCATCTCCCTTCTCCAGAGAATTGAAAATGCTGTGGCATGCCTGGTCTCTCTCTCTCACTAAAAGTAAAAAGTATGACCACATGTGACATTTACGGTGTATGGTCTATGGGCAGCCTAGGCATCGATCACCCCCCTCCCCCTCCTGTGTTTTCATAGATTCCTAAATATCTCCGCAAGCAACATGCTGGAACCTCCAAATTTGGGGGGGGGGGGTGGGGTTTCGCAATGTCCTCTTTCCATCTGTACTAGTTTAAAGTAAATCTGGTACTGACTATAGGCCTTTAATGTCCATCATCCTTACGTGTACATGTATAAACACTTTACACAACCTAATTGACCATGATTTTTTTCTCTTCAGATTTTCCTTGGGATTGCAAAACGTGGCTTTGAGTCTTTCATGTCCTCCATCATCAGACAACCAAGGAGTGCTACACCGTGTACAGGGGGAGGGGACTGTCCAATGTCCTCACTGTGAAGGTTAGTTACTTTGATTTGCTGGAGCATAGGCTCGAATCTGTCAGGTGGTTGAACTCTGCCAGAAGTCATGTTGAATGTCTCGGCTTCTCATTTCCTCCTTTTACTCTTGATAGGGGTAAACCAGCCTCCTCTCTTCCATCACAAAATGCAGAATAAATATATCAAAGATCGGTAAGTGAAGACTGGAGGTGATTGAATTCACTGGTACAGTGTCTTTGCGCTATAATTCTGACACCAACTGCCAAGAGTGTATGCTACAAAAAAGGATGTTACAACCAATACTTGGTGCAACCTCCCTTTGATGGACTTTGTGAGGGAAACTCTACCCTTTTGATTGAAAAATAAATGCTTATCAAGTGTATCTTTGAACTAGACATCGCCTGGTAAGTGAACCACTAAGCCCAAGGTGTATATTTATGAATTATGATGAACTTATGAATTATTTTGACTTCCTTCATCTGCTGTAACAGGCTGAATTGCATAATATTACAATTAAAATTAATGTAACAAAATACATGAAATATGAAACTATATAAAAGAGGAGTCACAAAATATTGACCACGTGCAGCGAGGGGGGGGGGGCAAACTACACTTGATTGAGGCACCTGGTAAGAAATGAATTATTGTACTGCCTACTGGTCCCGCACCTACTGTAGGTTCATCATATCTGCGATCGTTGCATAATTGCATACCATGGTGCAATCATATCCCCACATATGAGCAGTCAGTCAGCCATGCTATATCTATCTCATTTGTTATCAAGAGGGTATCCATGTCCTTACAGAATACCAAATAGCTACGAGATAGCATCCCATAAACATAAAAGTTCGCAGAAAAATCCAGTCTGTCCACCGAGTGGGGTCCAATGAGGAGGGTGGGGAGGGGGGGGAAGAAGATTCTTCCAAAATGATTGCAATGTTCCAAAACTCCAACTCAACTTCTACACCTGCAGTCCTGCACCATTGATGGTACTTGTATAGGTTGAGTCCTTTGTCTAGCCAGTAAAGCTTCATCTGTTTGATCCTGGTGTACCACAATAAATCACTAGAATTGTCCAGAGTTCAATCCCTGATTCTGGATGGTATTTTGCTGGCACTGCCACGTAACATTAGGGTAAATGAAAACTGCTGGCTTGTCAGCTCAAGATATTGTGAATTGGGTTAGTCGATGGGTAAACCTAGTTTTGATGCTCTGTTGCATATCGTGCATCAGTATAGACTGTTCAGGTGAAAAATTGAGAAGGACCTTCAACTGAACCTCTTTCAAACCACCTTCAGCATATTTTTTCTGGCATTTTGCAGGTCTTGGAGACATTGCCATTTTCTATGTGAGTTCCATCTTCCTCTGGAATGGGGTCATGATGAGTGCATTCTTCGCCCTCGGCACTGTTATGAGTGGCTCCCTCTTTGGAGGTATCATTGCTGCCACCACCTTCTTCTACAAACCATGGAGAGGTAGGTCATTCCTTCCTTCTGTATGTGATGAGTGCGTTTCTGGCTCTCAGCACCATTATGAGTGGCTCTTTGGTGGTACTATTGATCTCAACCACCTTCTACAACCACGCAAAGGTAGGTTAATCGTTCGTTCTCTGTGTGTGATGAGTGCGTTTCTGGCTCTCAGCACCATTATGAGTGGCTCTTTGGTGGTACTATTGATCTCAACCACCTTCTACAACCACGCAAAGGTAGGTTGATCGATTGGTCTGTGTGTGATGAGTGCGTTTCTGGCTCTCAGCACCATCATGAGTGGCTCCCTCTTTGGTGGTATCATTGCTGCCACCACCTTCTATAACCACGGGGAGGTAGGTTGATCATTTGTTCTGTGTGTGATGAGTGCGTTCTCCACTCTCAGTTCCATCATGAGTGGCTCCCTCTTTGGTGGTATCATTGCTGCCACCACCTTCTATAACCACGGGGAGGTAGGTTGATCATTTGTTCTGTGTGTAATGAGTGCATTCTCCACCCTCAGTTCCATCTTAAGTGGCTCCCTCTTTGGAGGTATCATTGCTGCCATCACCTCCTACAACCATGGGAAGGTAGTTGATTCATTGTTCTGTGTGTAATGAGTGCATTCTCCACCCTCAGTTCCATCATGAGTGGCTCCCTCTTTGATGGTAATATCGCTGCCACCACCTTCTATAACCACGGGGAGGTAGGTTGATCATTGTTCTGTGTGTGATGAGTGCTTTATTCGCCCTTGGCACCATGATAAGTGACTCCCTCTTTGGCAGTATAATAATATATTTATATCCGCATGCTTATATGGCACTTTCCAACGTCGTAGACGTTCTCAAAGCGCTTTACAGATAACCCCCAATCACTGGAACCTGTACGCTCTCGGACAATCCTGGAGAGTATAATTGCTGCCATTATCGGCGCAGGTTGTACTCAATTCCTAACAGGTTCCCAATTATCGCCTGAGTGCGGTGAGGTAACGGAGACAAAGTACCTTGCCCAAGGGTAAACCGGAAAAGTCGACCGGTCATTGGGAATTGAACTTTCGATCACCAATCTTAAGCTCTACCAACTGAGCTAATCTGATATCCATCGCTGCCACCACCTTCTATAACCACGGGGAGGTAGGTTGATCATTGTTCTGTGTGTGATGAGTGCGTTTTCAGGTTCTTGGCTTCATCATGGGTGGCACCTTCTTTTGTTGTATCATCGCGCAACCACCTTTACAACCATGGGGATGTTACATTATATGGAACAGGGGTTATCATTATAGGTTTGTTGGTTCCCTCTACTTCACTATTGGTATATTGTTCCCTTTGTTCCCTTACTGACCCTTCCTTGTTATATTTCTACTTTCACAGTGGTATCTGTAGGTAACCTCAATTTGCACGTGATCATACTAGCAGTTCTTATTTTCTGCAATTATGTACTAAAATTCCAGAGAGATCCAGAGAATATTGGACTGGGTCAGGTGTATGTCTTCAAGTAGGAGAGGGGGAGGAGGAGGAGAGAGAGGGAGGAAGGGGGGGGCGGGGGGGGGTGGGTTGTCAATGATGTTGGCATGTCTAAACGAATAAACTGGGATATTTTAATTACTCCTGTGCTCAATTATTCCATCCGCAGTGCACCCGTGTCCAGTGGACGCCACCCCTCCGGGAGAGCTTTGGTTATCCCTTCTTCATCCTTCAGCTTCTTGCCATTACTTTCACCCTCAGGTTGTCAATCATACAATATAATATAATCCTGCGGTCATCGCCTTGGCAAATTGTTGCACATGGACGAGGGACAACTGGGTACGTGCATGATCGTGCATAGAAGATAATCCACCGCGGCTTAGTGACGTAACTAAGAGTGACGAAAATCATCAGATGCGTTGGTATGTTGTACAAGTGAAACAGTAAGAGCTGATCAGGATAATGTGAACTCGGAAAAACTTTAAGGTTTTCACGTCAACAAATATGCTGTAACATGTGCTATATTCGGTACATTATTGCACAATACATGTCTCTGCCTTACATTCAGAAGCCATAGGAATATGAAGAACGATGCCTCAATTCCTAGAAAAGTCCGGGAATCTGAGGCAAAAGCTTCAAGTCATGGAAAAAAAAATGAAGGCTTGTATTAGCCAAGAGACTTCAGTCAGTTTTATGTCCTAAAAACAAGGGGTGGAGATGGTGGCCTATTAAGTGATTCAGGTGGTTTTGGTACATGAAACCTCTAGAAAAAGTTACTACTATTACAACATATAATGTGATCTAAGCAACGTAGTGTGTAAAGAAAAAGTACCCCAAATGAAGATAAATAGCCATTAAGACGATTGTTTTGTATATTGGAGAGGTTTGGAAAGGAGACGATTTGATGAGTGCCTTGTTATATATAACTTTACATGTTCACTTCACAAATAATTTTCAATTGGTGATACAGCAGTAGGACAGGCATGTTGCTGATTCAAACCACCACTTGCTCGACCCCGAGAGGTGATAATATAATGGATCGAAGAGAAATCATTATACAACAGAAGTGCACTTCAGCTGCTGTGAACATAATGAGAAACAGTCACATAAGTGATGGCAGCAGTTTGCAAATGTTAGGGCTAACAATTGGGCGTTACAATATCAATGTTCCCATCTATTAGGACGGTGTGCAAATTGAGGGCAAACCATGTGAATTAGATCCATAAAGGTTGATCATTTGCCATTCGTCATCTGCCAAACTCATGATGTCGCTTCATGTTTTTGGTAGTTAGTTAGGCTAAGAGGGCTTCTAGCTTCTGTTCGCTTTGCTTTTCTGTCTTCCCGGTCTTCCAAGCCCAGGTGGTCCACAGTGTTGCCATCATGGTTCTATGCTGCTCATTCTCGGCGGGGGCAGTTTGCACAGTTTCTCTATTGAACACAGGTACGACATTGGTATTCACAGAATAGTAAGACAGTGAATTCACGTAATAGTAGGGACATTGGTATTTGCCTTCGCCGAATAGTACGGACATTGGTATTCACAGAATAGTGAGTCATCAATTGTATTTCACAGAATAGTAAGACATTGGTATCACAGAATAGTGAGGGACTTCGTATTCATGGAATAATGAGATTGGGTTCCATAGGAATAGTAACGTCCTGCGTTTCCTAAGAACAGTGAGATATTATTTGAGTATCACCAGATAGTGAGACAATTGGATTACAGACTATTGGAACTTCTCAGGTTCTGGAGCTACTCAGGGAAGAACCCACTCTGGTCATAGAGATCTATTTATGTAATCAATTGAACAGGAAAGGCTCATGCTATTCAAAGGAATATTAAGACATTGAGATAACAGATAGTGAGACATGTATCACAGAATAGTAAGACATTTGGTCTTCGCAGATTAGTAAGCCATTGGGTATTCACAGAATAGTGAGACATTGGTATTCAGGAATAGTGAGGACATTTGGGATTCATGCTAGTTAAGACATGGTATTCAACAAGCCATAGTAAAAGACATTGGTATCACAGAACAGAAGTATGTATCACCAGATAGTAATACATTGGTGGTCACCTAATACTACTCTTGCTATCAATATTCACAGAATAGTGAGGACATGGTATTTGTTATAAGAATAGTGAGACATTGGTATTCACATAATATTGGAACTATGGAAGATGGAATACTCTTGGAGAACCCACTCGTATCAGGAAGAGCTTTTTGTTTAATTGCGACTGTTAGATTGAATCGGAAGAAGGTCATCTTTGTACTGTGTCCTATGCTGGTGCCTCTCTATACAGGTGCTGATTAGGGTCCTGAGAGGGAAACTAGGACACAGTCTTGATGTTGATTGCTTACAGTTGTTGCGGAAATGTGCATAGTTCATGCCTGGGGTAAAGGCATGAACATTCTGAGGGCACTGACCATATGACTCTGGAGGATCGTCCCACACCATTGACACTTTCTAGGACCTAGTGATCCTTCGTGATATTGCCCATTAAGAGGCCAATAGTATGCAACAGATTTCTATGAAGTAGCCACCGTGAGGTTATGCATGTTGCTGTTTTGATTTGCTTTTGAGAAAATCGAAACACACAGAGTGGGGTTCAAAAGTGCAGGTTACAAGACGTTGTATTCAAGGAGACCCCCGAGTTTCCCTGTTACGTCACAAGGAGAATGTCACAATGCTGAATGGGATGTATTCGCACACTTGGATCAGCTGGAAATCAGTCAGGGTTGTGGCTTCCATTAAATAAATATAGAAAGGACCCCGAAAATTGGGTCATATTCAGATTTCCACGGTCCTTGAATATTGTAAATGTTGAACTCTAATCTCCACCGCTGTTGAGAAAGTGGGAAAATAGCATTGAGAATCTAGTTTGTATCTTGGTTATCCAACTTGAGTCATTTCAACACAAACTCGACTGCCATCTGGAGAAGATACCTTGCACCGGTACTACACTCCCCTTCCACTAGAAGGACAATGGCGAATCAGCTAAACAAGGCGAGGCTGTTTGTGTTACGATTCAAAACTTAATGTGTAATAATTGCATGGAGTTAATCATGCCACTGGTACAGAGATATCAACGCCAATACAAGTCTGGGCGGCGAGGGTGAGTGGAGGGAAGCACCTGCGATGAAGCACACTTGGATCACAGAAAAACAGAAGCCTGATCACGTCCTTCATGTATTAGGAACAGTGAATCAACAGTCCAAGCTCTGCAGACCGAGTTGGGAAGGTGACCCTATCTTGATTAAAGACATTATAGGACGAGGTACGCAGTGTGCAATCAATGGGAAATGGTATCTACAAACCTGTTGATGAATCAATAAGATGGTGATGTACTCATTTCTTCAAAAGATTCTTTCATCCTTTGCTACTTCATCCTTGGCTAACATTGTTCCTGTCAAAACTGACGGTACGCTCCCGGCCAAAGTGTGAGTTTTTTCTTCTGATAGAGAGAGGGGTTAAGTCAGTGTGGTGGGGGGATTGAGTAGTCTTTCTGCATCATTAGATCTGTTAGTATTGATGGAGAGAGCGAGCCATGATGTTTTTCTTTCTGGGCTTTCAAAAGTGAAAAAAAAAAATGCACTATGCACAAGTAATTTTTTGCTCATATCAGTATAATTGTGTGAGATATTGTGATTACACCAGGTATATTCTGACCCCGAAGGCTTCATTTGGGCGGGTCTGAGATTCAGACCAGATTGATTTCGTTATTATGATTGTGTGATAGTATGGGAATTCATAGATTTCAAAATAGCCATGTATATGATACCAACACTTTGAACAATTTGATACTAAAAGTATCGGTATTCTGACCTCAGACCTAACTTCCCCTTCCTCGGCGTACTCAACTCATAGATATCACAACGTTTTGCTACAGGATGACTGCAATTTCATATTCCTTTCTGCAGGTTGGGCTCTCCTGCCTACCTACTCCTGTTCGGGAAAGAGATGCTACTAACCTAGTACTATCCTGCCTGCCTCATCACGGCTTGGGGTATGTTGCACGGCGGCTGTCTATGTTGTTCGGGATGGAAATGAATTCCAGTTTCCCCAAGTGAAAACGAAACATAGGATCTGCCAAGTATCTACCAAGATTGGAGACTTTCTACCAGTTGAGCTGGAATTAGTACGCATGCTCCTAACCCCAACACCCCCCCACCTCCTCTCTTTTAGGAAGGACTAGCAGCACAACTGTGGAGAGTGTATGTGTGGGTCACACTTCATACCGGTAAAGCCAGAGTTCTGAAAAAAAAATTAGATCTGATAGATTTTGGGCACAAGAGTCACTGATTAAGTAGGGTAATTAGCATATTTCATGTATTAGTGTTCAGGATCATTAGCGAGCTTTCGACGAACCATAGTGTATGTTCGTCACATTTTGGTTTGGCACAAGATACAGGGATATGAGGTAGATGAACTCAATAGATTTCAGCATAAAATATGCCCAATTAAGTGTCTAATTGCGTCATCATACAGTAATTTTGACATCGTAGATTTCCGAAAATTGGGTGAATTATGACCTACCCCCAGTCCTGAAACTTATATATAATATAATATATTTATAATATATATGGATATAGGTCTCAATGGCATAATGTATGCAAAACTCTCAAGTTGAATGATTTTCTTAAAACCTGGTGGGGTTATGGTCCACCTTCGTTGGATTTTTTCTCAGTGGAGTCGGGGGGGTCACTGGAGGTCATTCAATTTTTCCACTAAATATAAGGCCAAAAGCATCGAACAACTATTTGCAATTCACCAATCAGAGAAGGACAGCTCAGGAGTAGCATTCCAGTCCCGAGTTACTGGAAGGGGGAGGGGGGGGGGACGGTAGATGCCGGGACATCAACACGCCATATAAGCAGTGCCAGAACAAAGAGGGGGTATCGTCTTGCTTGAAAGTCCCCTACGCCGTCCCTTCCCCGTTGGAATAGTCAATGATGCTCCTTAGGACAGCAATGGCCAAACATTCCAATGCATAAAAAATTATCGTGTATTGATATATCATACTCTTAATCTTAATGGCACAGAAAAAAATAATTAATAGACTATTCCCTGTTCTCACATCTTTGTTATATCCATTTGAGGAGCAAAGTTGTCTCGCATCACATGGCGAATAATGAAAAGGTCCGTTGTGCACTTGTCCCGTAGTGTTCCAGAACAAATTTTGCATCGACTCATCGTGTACGGTATTCTAGACTGGACAATATCGATCGCGGAGTTGGTGGGTCAGGTGAACAGAATGAGACGTCAGTGACATGGTGACATCATTAATGAACAGACAGACGGACGGACGGACCCCCATCATCAACTAGAGAACCTTATGACCACAGACAACCTGAGCTGTCACTAACCTACAATGAAAGGGTCCACAAGCCATAGCATCTACAACTGCTAGACGACGGCTTTGATGAATCCAAACAGTGAAAGGAATTGAACCCTTGAATTTCTCGCATGCGAGACCCCATCCTGCCCATTACACCACACTACCACCAGTTAATCTGATGGTCACATATCACAGATGATATACGCTTTATAATGCATTTTCCTCCTTCTTTTAGGTTATAATTATTCCTGACAACCAGGCTTTAAAAGGGTTTTTCCGCGCTTGGATTTTATGTGTAAGTCCTTCAGAAGTGCATTCTCTATCCTGACTTTCGATGACTCATTTGAATGTTCAACATTTACTCCATATCGGCATGACCCAAGTGATCAATGAATTTTTAACACAAAAACTGAGTGTTTTTGCAGTCAGTAGAAGTTTTGCAGCTGTTATTAGAAAATATTGCAGCAGCATGGGTCTGGGGCCATAAATTGAACTTATTTGCCAATAGGGAGGGTGAGGCTTTTATGAGGCGAATTCCCCTTGGGGTCCGACCTCAACCCCCATACCCCACCCACCATGACGAATTCTGCTTACGCTAAGCAGCGGCATAGTCTCCTCAGAACAAGACACAGACCAGGACAGGTTGATTTTTGAGATGGTGCGTTCTGTTCATATTGAATTAAAGTAACAAAAGTAAGGTGATGAAAGCATAATGGTAGGAAAATAGTGAGTACAAATTAATATACAGTTATGGAGAGGGAAGGGTTAATTGGCAATCAATGGGACTTGGTATGAGGTGCCATGGAGAGGGAATTGCCCAGCACTGAGGGGATTTACAGTTATTAATTTATTAAGTCATAATATAGATATACTCAGATGATCGTTGTCTTTTGCTTTAATGCTCTGGGGTGGTGAATACAGCCACCTTGATAGGGGCCTACCCCAACGGTTTAGTGAACGACCATGGTTTAATGAGGCCTAACTGTGTGTATCGTTTCTAATCGTTACTTTGTCAATTTTTTTTCCTCCGTAGACTTTCCAGAGTTTATTCTAGCCACTGGTATTATTAACTTCAAGTTTCTCATTTCCAGTCTCCTCCATGTGAAGGATGACGTGAGTATCTTCCCCAGAATCCAGTCGGGTCATACCAGAGACTGAAAAAAAATTGTATCTGTTGCCTTTTGATGGCCGCTCAAAACAAAGGATTGGAGTAGGGACAAAGAGGGGTAGGCAATTTGCAAGTTGCCATCTACGTGTGGTACCCCACCACCACGTTAGGTACCGCCAAAAAGGCACGCCTATTTCCGTGTACCGGTGAGGGATTCGCAGCTATCAATAGGTACAGTATCAAGGTATGCGTCCTTGATGGCTCTTGAATAGGTTTGATCCTCTCTGCTTGTCGAGTATACTATGAATAAAATTTGAAGAAAAAAATATTTAGTAGGAAAGCCGCAAACAGGCCAACGTGGTCTCAACTTAAATTGAATGGACTTTTGCTAATAGTGGCAGCCTTCATGGATTTCAAATCGCTTAGTTGAAAAGTCCTGTGATCCTGATGAAATGCCTCTCTTTTCACTCTCTCATTCATTCCTTCATTGTGTCACTCACAGGAACACTCTCATTGCTACTTGTAACAGCTAGCTTTCAAATTTATGTAAGCGCTTCAAATAACTTATGACGAATTGTTCTAAAATGAGAAAAGTACAAAAAGAGTAGTCCTCAATGTTTCTTGAATTAATTTTGCATTGGAGTTAGTAGTTAACAGCTGTAATTGAATGGTGTACACTCGCTCTTGAGGGCTACTTTGGTCAAGGGTGGATGGACTTCCCTTGACAAAACGGTGCATTGTGTTGGTCATTTTTTACTCTGTCACACTTGAATAAATTCAGAATAAAGACTTACAAACTACCATATTGTTCTTGTTACAACTCGAAGACACTTTGTCATGCAGGACTCCTAAGGTGTCTCCATGGCACACCAGCAGAAAAAACATTCACTTCACTGACCCTAAATCAGACTTCGATACAATTCAGAATTTGCTTTGGGATTGGTAATGTTTGAATGAAGGCTTATACCAAATAGAGTAGACAGGTTGTTAAAAGAAGCATCTCCCAATTGGTTGCAAGCTTTGTTTTCTATATTCTCCTCTATTCCGCCAGGCTCACATCAGCAACCTGTTGAAGAGCAACGGTACAGCTACCGTGACTTCCAACCCTCATCTACATCGGCCTCCAAGGAGAGTGACTTCATAGAGACCGAGGTATGAGCCACTGGGCTGAAGGTTAAATCTCTCTCTCTGCCCCAGCGTTTGTACCTATATCGCCCAGCAGAGATACTGAACGATACAGACTCCAGTAAATCATTCGCATTCCAGAATCATACTAACGAATGTGTGTCGCGGTGCTCATCCCGACAAAAATTCTGTTAGGGGTTCCACGAGAGTCAAATTGGCTCCTGGAACCCGTAGCAATCAAACAAATCAAAAAACAAATACTCGAAGCTGATCAAATGAGTGTGATCCAGGTGAGCAGTTTATGTACAATCAGTAAATTGCATGATCCTTTAAATGCTTTCGCCGCCAACCTGTAATGCAAGTATCCAATCAGTTACAAGCGGAGGGACTAACCGCATATTAGCATGTAGAAGATTTGAATATCCCCGTTTAAGTTACAGCCCAGTCCAGATTGCTACAAGGAAAACGTACCAAGTGGAAAGAGTGCTTGGAAAGCTGCCATGAACTGTGGATCAGACATGATGAACATAGATACAGGTTCTTGGCGTTTCCTATAAGTTTGAAACTTGAGGCCTGTCTAGAAGATTAGGTTTGACAGTATTGAGGGTATTGATGAAGGATGTATTTGTAATACAAACTGGAAAACCTTGATACAGTTACAGAATTGCCATGGCTGTGTGTTCGGACAAAGGGTTAATGGTTTAGTACATGCCACAAAATTTGAATTTTTTCGAGTTTGGCGCTCAAGAGCCTGGGAAGGTCTAATGGTTCAAAAAAGATTCCAGGCCTGGAAACTTGGAAGAGAACTAGTAAAGTCACGAAATTTTCTGCAAGGTGTGATATTCTTCCATTTTCACTCCTACCCAAATTTGTATCCCACTCCAACATTTATTTTCTTCTCCAAACATTCTTACATTACTAATCCCGGTATTTTAATAGGTATATAATGTTATTTCTGTTTGTGAAGGAGTCATGAGAATTGATTTTGCAGAATTGCGTGAATTTCCAGAATTGGAATTGGATGCTAAATTGTTCCGCAACAGAATATGCGATTCTCTCTCAGCATGTTTGTAATTATTATTCCTAAGGCAACTTCGGTTAACATTGCCACTATCTCCATCCGAGGGAAGCACATGGCTGGAAGGCATCTAGCCACATCCGTCCGCCGCTTTGAATTGCCTGCTACCGGGCGAGTGATCAGGCCTGACCACCACCCTTTTGTTCCCAAGTGGCGAGAAGCTCCCTTCTGGCCACCCTGAGCCTAACAAAGCCATCTGGCCCAGGCAACCGCCACCTCACCAACTCCCATGCTGACAGAACGCAGTGGAATTTTTGAAAGGCAGTTATATACCCAGGAAGCCTCTGTTGACATAATTTCACAATCCTATAATCCCACCATTCTGGCACTCTGACTTAGGTCACTCCGTCCTGCAAACGTACCCATGGATGTCATAAGTGGCAGTAATCGGAAAGGATCTTCTCTTCAATCAACCCCCCCCCCCACCCCCCCCCCCCCCACTCCCCAAAATCTATCGGCCTCATTTGAGGCAGAGTCAATTCATTTGTAACTCTCAAAATTGAGATAACCTGAATAAATGGTGCCTGTGAATGCTATTGCCAATCCAATTTGGTAGCCGGCATTTGGTTTAGGACAGGACATAAAACATAACCCCTTCTGGGTTTGTGTACAAATTATCATGCAAAATGTTGATAGAAATCCAAGTTATCACATGTCTCATTTCATCTACAGACAATTTCGAAGCTGACTGTTTCTGCGAATTCCAAGTGCCCTGGCCGCATTTGTCATGGTCATCTATTTGTACTGTATATTAACCCCTCTTTAAATCCATATCATCACTAGTTTGGGTATGCTTATTCCCACTTCAATGAAATGTAATGGTTTTGACTTTTCTCCACAACCACCGTCGCTGCTGCCAGAATTTGTTTGTGCGTGCGCAAATCCACTTTCCAATGTTTGTTTCCTGGAGTCGAAACAAACACGGCAAGCCATGTCTCAGCGTGGCACTCGTCTGTTTAATGAATTTCCGCCCACTTGATTGGATTCCAACAAAATTTTGGTTAGGTGTAGACTACGTCTGGCCCTGACAAAATGGGAGTTCATTTGTAGGTCATCAAGGTCAAATTTGAATAGATGCTGGAAAAGGTGCAGCACAAAGCTGTCAGATTTGTTCGTAACAAGCATAACAAGGCTCCTGCAACATCTTGCCTGGCAAACTTTACAGGAGAGAAGACGCAATGCACGACTCAAGCTTCTTTTATAATTGTAATAACAACATTTTGGCTTCACTGGGTACCGCTTTTGCGTACTACAGAATGCTATCGTACACGGATCATCATCAGTGAATTATATTAAATACAGACATGTGGCTGGTGATACCATTGTTTTCAGGTGGTCCTTTTGGCCGAGAACAATTCCCGATTGGAATGCGTCTGATAATCTTCTGGTGAGGGTGTATCTTCCATAATACAAACCTCTTTGTTAGGCTTTGGTCTGTTGTGTCGGTCCCTAACAGTAATAACCACTAGTTGGTTGTTTGAATTAGTACCAGTCTGACAACACAAGAGGTAATTATGCAATTTCTCATACCTTGTCGCATTTGAACAAAAACATGGTGGATATGTTCTTTGAGTCGAAGAAATCCTTTTGGAATGAAAACTAAATTGACCATAGCAGTTGGCACTTATGATTTGATCAAACCTCGTCAATGTGCAACGAAAATTGATGGAATGCTTTTTGGGTCATGAGCCCCAACAGAGCATGAAATCTAATTCATAAATACATGTGACCCATGTATGTAGAATGATAAATGGTTTATATTCTGATAAGAGGATAAGGATACGCGCACTACCACGCACTGCCTTTTTGTTCATGTATATGCGCACAAAGTGAAACGCAAACAATTTGACGCCATTCAGCCTTCACAAACATGATACACGATGTATAAGTTGCACCCGAGGTGTGATTGCACATTTTATCGAAACTCCTTGAAAACGTGTGCTGAACCAATTGTAGGCCTTATTATCAACACCTTTTATATGAAAAAATGAGTAAAGTGATTGGGTTTTTTGTGAATGGAAATTAATGAACAGTACCTCCGGCTTTTGTTTTCGAATTGAGTATCCACTAAGTCTATTCCCAACCCTACCATATCTCTTTTCATCATCACTCCAAAACAATGCACTGAATACTGTGCCTAATGGCCTAAAACCTCTAAGAGGCGTTTGTACCAGAATATTGTGAGTAGCCAATGTTTGTCGATTTGTTACTCGTACTTTTCCGCCTCCTTCTCTATATCATCATTGATCAGACCGAGGCTGAGGATGGCCGCCTCTTCAACCAAAACCGTAGAGGAGACCCAAGCAGCATTAGGGAGGTTAAATGACGTATGATACGTAGAAGCATGTTGGCATAATCTATAACTTACTCCCGATACTAGGACTCTGCAAAAACCCTGCCCCAATCTGCTATCGAATACCTTATCATTTGGTTGTAAGGTCCTTAGACAGACCTTTGACCCTAACTAAGGTGGTCTTTGACCTGACCCACAAACGAATAGTGAGTCTTCCCTGTTCTGAATGGTAAACTCGACTCGCTTGTGCCAAGTATGAACTCTTCTGCCATCATTTTCATTGCACGTTTTAATTCTGCTCACAAGCTTTTTCAACTTGAACCTCTGTTGCCTCAATGCTGTTACTGACCCCAAAACCTAGGAAATCTACTCCACATAGCGACCCTTCATGCCAAGTATGAGCCTCTCTACAATTGTTTTTTGGGGTTTGCACAGCTGTTTTACAACCTTCAAGATTTTTTCAGGAACTTTGACCTCTTTCGGTAACCTCGGCGGACTGACTCCAGAACAATAGGGTTCTCGCTCCTCCTTCTTCCAAACTGTAACCTAACCTACATGGCTAATTTGAAACTCAATAGATGCTTGCCATTCTGTTTAGATATTGTTCTTACAAATATGTCACATAACAACACACCCACAACACATACAACACAATTCAATGAACATACATTAATTCCTTCTTCTGCCCTATGGCAACGGAACCAAAAACAGTATTTGGCATGAGTGCTTATATAACATAGCTGGAGTAATTTTATACCTATTACAGTATGCTTAACTGAATTCGGCCCCTTTCCAATCAGTCTGCCCAATAAACATTTCATTTTTCGCATGAGGCTCAGTGAATTGTTACTCTAAAGCATATATAAAACAAGGAACATTGAGCTGAGGTTAACAGCAGTCCTGTTTTTTAACATGTTTTAAACACTACACTACAAATTCAAAAGTTTCATCTAATACATTCCAGTAGGCACTGTGGTGTAGGGATGCAATACTACTGTCATTGGTGGTTGGTTCTAGAGATGAGAAGCTTCTGGTATTGTAGTCAAAACATCTGGTGACATTGTTTAAAAAAAAAACATTGGTTTTTATGTCATTATACAATCCGTTCATAACATATTAGGCCTGATGTTTTGAGTGTTTTGACGTATGATGTCTGTTGTAAATGTGTGTGTTCTCATTTATCATCTACAAATTGAATAGGTTTCCTTTTCTTTGCAAGAGCCCTAGGTAGGATTCAGAAGGATTTAGGACTGCTATTGGCCTCTTTGTTTCATATTGCAATCTTCAACTCTGCTGGGGAGAATTGTTTTTGGAGCTAGTTGATGGTGACCACGTAACAGCCCAGTTTTCTCTATTCCTAATATAATTCCTTCCCTCCTACCATTGCCCTCTCCCCTCCGTCTGCCTTTTCCAAGCAAAAATCCTACTGACAAAGCTTATTCTCATCACTCTCACCTTTTACAACAGCACTGAAAAACCACAGAGAGGGTGCTTGTTGTGAGTAATAGGGCTGCAACGTTGCATGTCATTCAGACCATTACTCATTGCTAATGATAATTGTCACTCAAATGGAAATGGAATTGAAATGACCAGCCTTTCCCGCTCATACCCAATAATGTTCCCTTGGCCCCTGTCCACATCATTTATTTATTCACTGTCCATCCAGCCTTATTCCCTTAATATGGGGGATCTGCAAGGGTCTCTCATGATCCAGCTTCCCGTAAATGGAAATTCCAGTCAAAATATCTAAATATGATCAATATGATTCATAATGTCATATATTGCTTAAAAATAATGCCAATCAAAAAAACTTTGTTTCATGTTCAGAGCATGTTCGGATGTTTATAAAGTTATGAATTTTCGAAGATTACAAATAAGTCACTGCTGTTTGGTGCAATTTTCGCAAATTGGCAACATTTGTCCACGT